>JBBPBX010006204.1:0-60844 GCA_038048925.1 Garcialebias charrua
TTTTTGCCTCAGCAACCACCCGAGCCGCATGCCGCTTGGACTGTCGGTACCTATCTGCTGCTTCCGGGGTCCCACAGGCCAAAAAGGCCCAATAGGACTCCTTCTTCAGCTTGACAGCATCCCTCACCGCCGGCGTCCACCACCGGGTTCGAGGGTTGCCACCACGACAGGCACCAACAACCTTGCGGCCACAACTCTGATAAGCTACCTCGACAATAGAGGCGCGGAACATGGCCCACTCGGGCTCAATGTCCCCCGCCTCCCTCGGAACGTGTTCAAAGCTCTCCCGGAGGTGGGAGTTAAAGCTCCGTCTTACGGGAGACTCTGCCAGACGTTCCCAGCAGACCCTCACAATACGTTTGGGTCTGCCAGGTCTGACCGGCATCCTCCCCCACCATCGGAGCCAACTCACCACCAGGTAGTGGTCAGTTGACAGCTCCGCCCCTCTCTTCACCCGAGTGTCCAGGACATGCGGCCGCAGATCAGATGAGACGACAACAAAGTCGATCATCGAACTGCGACCTAGGGTGTCCTGGTGCCAAGAGCACATATGGACACCCTTATGCCTGAACATGGTGTTCGTTATGGACAATCCATGACGAGCACAGAAGTCCAACAACAGAACACCACTCGGGTTCAGATCAGGGGGGCCGTTCCTCCCAACCACACCCCTCCAGGTCTCACTGTCATTGCCCACGTGAGCGTTGAAGTCCCCCAGCAGAACAAGGGAGTCCCCAGGAGGCGCACCCTCCAATACCCCCTCCAAGGACTCCAAAAAGGGTGGGTAATCTGCGCTGCCGTTTGGCGCATAGGCACAAACAACAGTCAGAGCCCGTCCCCCCACACGTAGGCGAAGGGAGGCTACCCTCTCAGACCTTACAGAATATTATTATACAGACCTTTTCAGAATATTATTACTGTACATTTCAATGTATAAAAATGTAAAAAAAAAAAAATGAATGTCTTTAATCCCATGCAAAGGTGTCAGTTTTGCAGTATTTCCAGAGGATTGGGCATGAAGTGCTTTTCATAATCTGAGATAAACTGCTCCTCCTCTGATGAGAACTCATCATTCCTGTCCTCGTCTGAATCAATCATTTTGCTGTACTCCTCTCTTCTGCATCTACGGTCTGTCCTGTTATGGTCTTCTGTGACAGTTTCCTCCCTCTGAAGGTCTCTGCAGTCCATCTGAGCACAACCGTTCTCCATCACTGGCCTGTTGAATCCATCGGTGTCTAAAGCCTTGGACTTAATTTCCACAACTTCCAGAAGAGAGATCTTGGGATTAGGCTCATAGAAGGGAATGCTGATCCAGGTCAAGGGCTCATTAATCTAAAGAAAGAATAAATACACAATAAATTGTCAATAAAGAGTAACAAACTGTTACTGTGAACCAATTCAAGGTATTAACAGCCTTACCTGGTGCTTCATGTGTTTAAAGATGTGGCTGTTGCGAGGATCTGGCACTTTCCCATTGAGACAAAGTGAAAGCATTTTATGTGTTCCTCTGCAAACACTGACACAAGACACAAGTTTTAATACTTTTTGTAATGCAGTAAAACCTTTGAGGCCATTTAAAAATATCCACAAATGTTTATTTAGACAGTTCATTAAGAAAGGTAGGTGAGAATGTATCTAAAAATTATATTTTATGGACAAACTTTTTATTTTATTTCAAAGTACCTTCACTGGATGGTTGTTAAATGGCATCAACTGAAAATGAACACATTAAACAGAAACAAGTTTATTACGACTGTCTTACCAAAGTACAACAATAACAGCGATTGTGATGACCAGCAGCATTGTTGGCAGCAGGATGGGAATTAAATACCCTGATGAAAAAAAAAAGTTTCATGTAAGAATATAATCCGTTCATCTTTTAAAATCTTTAATAAAATACATTTTAACTAAGGTTCAGGAAGTAACCAGCAAAAACAGCACCAAACGGAGATTTCATGTCGTACCAAAATCTTCTGAGTGCTTTGTTTTGAATGTTGTGGTGACGTTTGAGCCGGGCCCAGCTGCAGTCACTGCTCTGATCCAAACCTCGTACTCCTGGGCTGGACTGAGACCTGTCAGCTTGTACGTCATGTTCCCGGGATCTGGGGTTACACTCACGTTGTACACTAGAAGAGACAAGTCGTTTTATATAAAATTATGTAACCAAAGTTTGGTAAAGACACAATTTATTACTGTAGTTTAAATAAAGGAAGAAACAAAGTGTCTTATCTTAGAGAAACTGCATTGCTCATTATAAACATTTGTATTATTCTTACAGAACATAAAACACCAAGTTTTATCAGTTTAGTGATGATAAAGTCTATTTTCTAATGGCATCATATCTTTATTGTAATTTTATGTTGTGTTGTGTTATGTGCTATTTAGGTGATGTTTGTATTATTCCCTGCTCTTTTGTTTTGTGGGATGTTTCTTGTTCTTACCTGCCTTAGGACAACGGATGAAAATTAGCTATTGTGCTAACTCCGGCATATTTACATTGATGCTTACTGCTGTCATGTTGATTAATATGCATTGTCTTAATTTAAATAAATAAAATAAATTAATTAATTGAAGGATAACTTCTTATGATTCACAACACCAGAAAACATCCCTTGAATCGGGTCTCAAATCTGGGTATGGTTTATTAAAAAAAAGATCACATCACACATCGTTTAGAGAATGATGTTATGAATTGTTGCAACAAAACGTTTTTTTTAAATCTTATTTAATCTCATTTTATTGTTGGTGATTACTTGTCATTATATTACATTTACCGGTACAGAGAATACTTTATGATTACGGTATGTCACGTTTGCAGTTTGCAACTGTCCATCCATCCATCCATCCATCCATCCATCCATCCATCCATCCATCCATCCATCCATCCATCCATCCATCCATCCATGTCACTGGTGCCCATGTCCAGCCATCACAGTGAGAGGCAGTGGACACCCTGGGCAGGTCTCCAGTCCATCACAGGGATACATGGAGACAAATGAGACAACCATTCACTCTCTCATTCTCACCTTGAGACAATTTAGTTACCTATCAACCTTGCAACCGTTTAATGATGCCTAAATAGTTATCTTTATGAATTTTGTCATCTTTTTTAATAACAATTCTAATCTAATGTGAGGGTAAATGTAATATATTATTTACCAACCATATGAATGTAGGACTCTGCACTTGTTCTGCGAGTACAAGGAGTCACTCTGTGGTCTGCTTATAAGATTGAATTACTGTTATAAAGTTTGAGGATCATTTCTACCGTGCAGCAGAATCCAAGTCCAGAACAGCCTTCAAATTTAAGTTTAGAAACAACTCAAGTCCTTTTCTGATGTAGGAGCTTTTAACGGGTTTGTTCTATTTCAGCCAGGTTTTATAAAACAACTAATGCTTGATCGTGATATACTTGTTGAACATACCCCAGACAAATCCAAGTTTTTTTTTCCTATATGAGTTGTGCTTAAACCTTTGACTGGCGTTGTCTTTTTCTATACAATTGTATTGTAATTTTGTACACAGTGATTTTGTTGTTTTGTACCTTTTTGTGTGCCTACAACTCCTATTTGGTAGTATAGGATCACCCCCTTCTGTTTGGAGTAAGGAACAGGCTCCCAAAACAGAGTCACATCAGTGGAAGCTAGAAAAAACACCTTAAATGATGGCACTGTGGAGGGAACTGGTGGAGAAAAAGAAACAAAGAGAAGAGGAAGGACACAGGAAATGATAATATCAGCTCATAACTTACATATATCTGTATATTAAATATGTCATACTGACCTCCTTGAGTGGAATATCCAGTCGCTGTTGAAAGCTGCAGAACTTCATTTAAAGTTGACACTGCAAACAATGACACTTGGTACATTGTGTACTTTTTAAATACACCTACAGATGGAGACACGGACCAGGTTAAAATATCTGTCCAGAAGAAAACCATACCCTCAAAATACTCAATGGGGATTCTCAGAAACTCATCAATAACTTGAAAGAGTTTTTGAACCATATGGTAAGTTTAGAATATTCAACCAGAGCTATTAAACAAACTATACTTTATACTTATGCATCCAAACCACACAGACCTTTAAAAGAAACGGTCGTCTGGTTTTTGTCCACTTTGATCCAGTCGAAGCTTCTACCAGGCAGACACTCTTTGTATTGCACCACATATTGCTTCACATCATCAGGGAAGAGAGACGGGGGCTCCCAGGACACTGTAAGGTTCTCCTCGTTCATCTGCAGCTCGATTTTTTGATCATTTACGTGCTGACCTTGGAGAGACAAAAGTGTCGTTAGTGTAAACAAGAAGTCGAAATAAAGAATTGATTAAAAATACAACAGTCGTCATTTTAAAAATAGAAACTATAACCAGAGCGGTCACGTTTTAATTTAATAATTAGTTGGCATTAAACTGCAGGTCCAGGTTTAAAATGCTGCTAAAATTAAAATCCCAATCAGAAAATGAACTAAAGTGTATCAATTTAAATTAAATGACTCAATGCTATAATATTACAATTTAATAGAAGTTACATTAAAACTATATGTTAACAAATTATTTCAATGATTTGAGCAAACATGTATGTTTTTTAGTTTTAAGTTTTTTTAAAACAATTCATAATCCACTAAGCAGATCTGAAATTAGTTTGTTTTTAATAATCATTTGTTAAATACATATTAAAAATGTAAAAAGTGCTGATTTTCAGTGCTTGGAGAAGAAGCTGAAAAAACTGCCATCTCTGATCTGTTGTCTTTGTTTCAATTCAATTCAAACATGAATGTAAATAATACAACAGTATTTCTTTACTGCACTAATTCAGTTTAATTCACTCCAGCATTTAAAGACAAACCTTATTTTGGATCAACTTTAACATCTCACATAATTTCATTTCTAAAAATGTGACCTGCATGTCTTTTAATGACTCAAATGGAAACCAAACGTCAGTCACCTCTAAATCACCCCTGTGGGCTTTCCTATTACACTTTGCAAACATCAGTCTGATTAGATCAGCTCTGTTAGCACTTATGAATCATTTTACACCTGGTTGGGTCAGAACTATTGAAACCATGATAACTGAGAAACACTTACAGCAGCCATGAGTTGATTGAGCTTCTAATCAGCTGCTCAGAGGAATGTAACAGATAGCAATATTATAATAAAAGGCCTGTTGTTCTTTCTTTTATCAGTTTTACAGATGTTTATCAGCTGCAGTGTTTAATCATCTAAGAGTAAGCTTGGAAAAAACCAGAATGCATTTGTGTTGCAACACTTCTACTTCTACTTTCTGATTATATTTTAATATAATTAACTTTGACCATGCTATTTTTAATACAACACAACGTCCTTGAGAGCTTGAAATACATTTGTATAGTAATAGCAACATGTTATGAAATGTTTTGTTTGGTAGTGCAGCTTCTCATTCGACAAACATTAGTAACGCTGGAGCTTCACAAGTTTTACACTGAATGTTCACTACACATAGGAGGTTTTCAGTTATCGTCATCCTATTTTTTTCAACAGTCTTCCCCTCGTCTTGCTAATGTGAACAACTGTGTTTTATGAGGACTTCTAAAGGTCACCTGATTTACTGTCCAGTCCCTCAAATGTTGCATGTGCTTTTATGAGTTTTATGTCAGAATAAAGTTTTTTAAAATGCTAAAGGGAATGGCTGAAATGTGTCAAAATGTTAAAAATTGATATTGGAATCTATTTTGCATTTCGAATAGGATTTCCATTCACTTATAATGTTATGGTAAATCGTTACCTGGTGCTGCTGGCATAAATAGACGAGTAGCATCTGTGGCACCAAGAGCATTGTAGGCCGAAACATTGACAAATGACACATCTTTCAGAGACGTGGTGAGGTACCACTTCCTTTCATCGTACACCCAGGTGCTTGAATTAACCGTGGTCACATTGATCGGCTCCACTGTGCCATTATGGTAAACAACTCTAATGTCATATCCTAGAATGTGTCCGTGTGCCTGAGAAATGGACAGATTCTGGACAGGACAAACACAAAAGAGAAGGTAGTGAGGGAGGAGTTTGCTTTTAGTGTTGCCAAGTTCGTTTTATTGCATTTGTTTTTCAATGTACCTTCCAGGTCAAAAAACAGTCAAAACTTGACGAGGGCACGACGCAGTCTACCCAAACGTCCACTTCTCCGATTGGAGCTGAAAACAAAAGAAAAGGAGACACACAGAGTGAATTGTTAGTTTTTTCAGCATCTTAAAAAAAACTGTGCGTAGATGTCAACTCGGTTAAAACAAAATCAAAACAAACAGGTATTCTTCTAGAGTCAGGTTCTCCAACACAACCACAGACCTTACTAACCTGATGAACAGTTAAAACCTCTTTTAGTGGGAAGTGTGGGCCCAAAACACAGGCATTCACTGGTAAAATAAATACCAGTTATGATTTATTATTTTGAGTTGTGTGTCACACTGGGATGGTCCAGGGCCCTTAGTTCGTATTTTGCTCATGATGTAAACTGAACAGCTATAATAATAATAATAATAATGAATTAAATTTATACTGCACTTTTCATTAATAAAAATCTCAAAGTGCTACAAAGTGCAACAAAACAAAAATCAAATAAAACAAGTGATAAAATCAAGTAAAATCAATAATAAAATCAACTAAGATTAAAGACAGAATCATGTGGAGGCGGAATAGGCCTGCTTAAAAAATAAATAAATAAATTTTATTTAATTGTACAAGATTCAAATTTAGTGTACAATTAATATGGCAGCATCTAGTCTACGTTTACGAGTAGAAATTAGGGCTACATTGTATTAGGAAAATATTAATTTTATTGCTGGATATTGTGATGACAATAGGAATAGTGATAAATCTAAATTTTTCTCACTCTGTCTTCAGCTGTTGCAACACTTCCTGAATTGTCACATTTTGGTTGCCGTCATCTGAATCAGATGTTGTTTAGGAAGTGGCGGTCCATCTTATTGCTAAATATATTACTGTGGTGCAGTTTATTCTGTGGTTTATTGCATTTTTTGTGATATTGTGTTGATATTGCAATAATAAATTTTCTAGACTGTATACAGTAGTCCCTCGCTCTTTCGCGGTTTTTCAACGATTATTTGTCAACTTTAATATTACTCACGGGATTGAGACAGAATGGGATAAAAAGTAAAAAAATTAAATTAAATAAAAAACAACGGACAGGCTCTGCCATTTTATACAAAGTAGCTTTCTTTCAATAAGCCTACAATGTATCACCAGTCCAAAAGAACAACATTACCCAGAAGACAACAGTGCTTCCGGCCCGCTGCTTTCTGCCAAGATGAAGAAGTTTTGATCAGATGTGAACCTAACTAAAACGTTTGGTCCTTATTCATAGTGACTTCAGCGCTCAGTGGATGCAGAGAGCCAATCAGAACCGGACCAGAACTACTTCTAGCCTCATCGGTCAATCTGGGTGCTGCGTTCCGGCCCAGGAAGCCTCTCAAGCGGGGAGGCATTGCTTGGAGGTCCGGTGTCTTCTACGGAGCTGAGCCAGACTTTTTTCATTGGATTTCTCTGGATTATTTGGACTCGATCTGGACCATTGTGTGGTTTTGTGCTGGCTCTCTGAAGGGCCGGCTCTCTCTGAAAAAGTCTTGTGCGCAACAGCTGCAGAGAACCAATCAGAACCGGACCAAGGCTGATGAGTCCCCTTGTAAAATTTTGCAGTAGCTACTGTGCAGTACATGTACGTATGTTGTTAATATTACGCAGGTTTAAGAGTTTAACATTGCAAGAATGTGGAAAGGGTTTATAACGCCTTAATAAATACTAAAACAAATATAACGTTTTCTACTTTGCAGTTTTTCATTTATTGCGGGGGCGTCCGGAACGTCACCCCCCTGAGATAAACTTTAAATTTTATTTTAAAACAAATACAGACTCAGCACTTTGGCTGGCCTTGTTGCTGTTTGAAGTGCTTTATAAATAAAGTGGTATGGTATGGAATAAACGAGAGACTTCTGCATTGTGCAGTCTTACTAGGAAAACATTGGAAACACAAGACAAAAAAAAATATCTGCTCCAAAATAGTTTTGAATCCCAAAAAAAGAAAACTCACTTGACTCTGCACTTCTCGTTCTATAGATGTCACTCCAGTCACTCATCAGACTTGAGCGGCACCTACAACGGACTTGAAACTCAAAAACTGTGCCTGCCTTGGGGTTCACAACTCCATAGTTGCTATGTAATCCATCCTCATACTGCGCCAAAGAACAACAGACAGTTTAGGATTAGGTTAGCAAAACAACTGAAAAGTTTTGAATTAGAAAACACACCTTTACTCTCGTGTTTTGTTGAATTTTCAGGGCAAAAGAGTAAATGTGTACTGAGCTGTAAAAAGTGCTGAGAACGTAAATCAGAGGAAAAAACTCAAACAGACCCTTGTCCAGTCTTGGTCCTCCTCAGTACGATGCCTGACTTCACAGGTTCCATCATCCAGCTGCACCTCACAGGTGAAGTCCCAGTGAATCTCTAATGGGTCCTGATGGTTTGATGAGATTATAGGAGGGGGTGGTTTCTCTAGAGGCAGGGACAGAAGAAATAGTTATGGCTTGAAATATCACTCAGATCAAAACTAATCCTTTAGGGTTAAGTTCTGATCAAAACCAAGATTTTATTTACTGAAATCATAAACTATTATGACAACAAAGTTCATGCTCAATCATCCAGGTATCAAATCTAATAATTCTCAGTCAGGTCATCTGGACAGTTTATTTATTTTATAGAGAAGTTTCGCCCTCTATCCGGAGGGCTTCATCAGTCTGTGGAGTTCCAGTAAACTGTTTGTTGTCTTGAACCACTTTGGCTGTGGCTGCCTGCCTGGGGGGAGTCGACGAGGGACAGGACGGCCCCCAGAAACCATCTTGGCTCCAGCAAACTGGTTGGTCTACTTAAGGAGATTACTGCTTGGCGGGGAAACAGTTTACTGGAACTCCTCAGACTGAAGAAACCCTCCAGATAGAGGGCGAAACGTCTCTATAAATAAATAGAAAACTGTCCAGATGCCCTGACTGAGAATTATTGGCTAAACTATTATGGTTCAGATTGTCCAAAAGGCATTAAACGCATCTATATACATCTTGTTCCTGAGCACGATGTTGCCTGAAATAATAAAAAATAAATGTGCAGAATTGACTCACTGATATCTTCAGTATTGATGACAACCTCTTGGGATTTGACAAAACCGTGCTGGTTTCGAGCCTGGACCCAGACACGAAGTTCTTCGTGGCTACGAAAGTTTTCACGAGCGATATTCCCATGGGAACTATTCCCACCAGTCCGTTGCCCATCACTGGAAAAAAGCACAAGGAGACATGACAGGTCAAGACAAAATGAGAGGAGTAAAACTTCATCTGGTGTCTTTCAAGTGAAACTAAACCCAGGTTGAGACGGTAACTCCTCCTTCCAAAATCTCCCTGAAAATGGGCGTGTCGAGAGACAAGGAAGGGTGGAGGTAGAGTTGTGCTTTTGTTCACGCCTCCACCTGCAACAACCTAAAACAAATTAAACCTCTAGCCAACAACATACACCAAGCAACAACAAAGAATAAACATGTAGATGTATTTATCTATTCCACCCATTCCATCCAAAACCAAAGGCCTAAAACAATGAAAATGAAAAGAAAAATAAAACCGCTTGTCAGGAGTGAAATGCAGCACTTCCATATCCACCTTATTCCTGAGGGTGTCACTGTAGAAGCGATAATGTGTCGTACTTCCGTTTGACCCCGGAAGTAGAATTTTTGCATTGGCTCCTCGTTGTTTGCTTGCTAATCTGCGCGCATCGTAGAAGTTCTGTTAAAGTTCTGTTTTCTGTTATTTTGAGCTAATATTGTCACGTCACGAAGATGTCTTGTGGAGCTCGGGTACCTGTTGCGCTGTTCGTGGCTGTACGAATAATCAGACGAAGCTGAATTTGTGGCTGCAACTAGTGTGTGTTGAACATGCTCCGAAAACAAAAACCCGCATCCTTCTTTGTGGCTGGGCTACGAGAAACCACCTGAAAAAAGTCACCGTATCCTCCAGAGGATCGAGAACACCAGGTATGATTTAAGAGACAGCTTTTAGTGTTATGATTTTATGTAGTCAGTGATTAAATGATACTAATATTTTCATTCATAACTGGCAAATAAACACACGCACCTATATATGTATGCTGTGTGTGCGTTTATTTATACATATCTATCTATATATCTATATATATATATATATATATATATATATATATTATATATATATATATATATATATATATATAATATAGGTGTGTGTTTTATATATATATATATAATATAGGTGTGTGTGTGTGTTCATAAATGAACCCTAATGTTTGTATAATGTACTTTTACTTTCAGATGGGCTTGATGAGAGTGTGGAGCTGCTCAACACCACCAGTCACATGCAGCATGACTGTTGGAATGTGGATTGACATAATGTCAGAACAAACCAACGACCTTATTCTATGGTTGCCCCGTGAAACAATTAAAGCAACATGTTTTGCAGAAAGCTAAAAACTTGGACTCCAGAAGTGAATCATACATGCAAATAACACTGTGAAATATTTATTGGCTGTTTCTCCCTCTGGAATAATCATGTTTATTTCAGATGCTTATGGTGGTAAATGCAGTGACAGGTATATAACACAGAACTCTGGGTTTCTGGACTATCTGCGTGCTGGAGATGAGGTGATGGGTGATCGTGGTTTCACAGTGAGGGACCTGCTGCAAGAGCTATGGTGTCAATTTAATCATTCCAGCATTCACACGCAAAGGATGCCAGCTTATTTCAAGTGAGAAGTGAGAAGACATTAAATGTAAACATTTTTCTCAAACATGTACAGTACTGGTGTACTTGCTGTAAACGTAACACAACTCTTAACATGTTTTTTTAAAGGATATGTTAACTATATTACATTAGAAAAGTATTTGCTAAAATGATTAATTTGTTATGTACAATAGTTGACTGTTAACCTTCTTACAAGGTTAGGTTTTTGTGTGCACTATATCAGTTAATTTTGGATTAAACTACTGTTTCTATCTAAATGTCACTTTTGTCATTATCAAGTTTTTAAAGATCGTTTCCTGTCTATTTCATTATTTGTTTTCATTTACTGTATTTTATTAAAAGTTCTCAAGGTGCTTCATTTGTGAATCAGTAAAGTCTTTGTCAAAAGAAATGTCAAGCTCCAGGTGCTCAGTTGGTGTCCAGATAAACATCTTGCAGCTCAAAAGTCCAAAGCAACATCATTGTTAGCTGGACCTGGAGATGTGTAGTTTTAATGCTTAGACTGGGCTTTATGTTTGTTTAAATAAAGTGTCCCACCTCTCTTAACATAACAGGACCAACCTTGTTAATGTGAAGATACTAATAAGCTTCAGAGCTTTTCAGATTGCTCATCGCTTCGCCATCTGAAGCAACTGTCAAAGTAGCTAAGTATGCTAGTAGCTAAACATGCTAGTCTACGTTATTTTCGGCCACTTCTTCAAGTCGTCCTCCCACCCCTCAACAGCTGTAGGTAGCGGTAAAACAATATCTCTACATTTGAGTTGTGATAGTTTGTGTTCCCACATATTTTATGACCTAAAACCTCTGACGAAAACCGGTTAGCGCGTTGCTAGCGTGTAACAAAAGTGCCGGTTCTGACTTTCGGCGGAAGTCGTTCACATAATTCGCGCAAGGCATCATGGGGCGTAGGAATAAGGTGGATAAGGTATGCACTTCTCATCTCTGCAGGGGATTGGCTCTGCTTGAAACACCTGTGTGACATCACACATGAGCAGACATGTCACACATGAGCGTTTGCACAAATAAGAAAATTAAGGTGTAATCCACCAGTTCAACCCATAGAACTACCGTAAACACATTTTTAGACCAAATATTGCCAAATATTGCCAATTTACACAGATATGCACAATTATGTGAGAATAAACACAGCCATAGTGCTAGATAACATTTTAAACACATTCTAGGGAGTTTATCAGCTAAAAAAAGTTAATTTTGGGTTTAGTCGCACTTTAAATGTTGAAAGCTGTCAGATAATTAAGACGTGGGATTTACTCTGTGTTCACTGGCTCCCAGTGAAGGCTGTAGACAGTGGAGCTATCAGGAGGTGGATTTGGACTCCAAACACACTTTATGACTGAGCAGTCATTCTGGTCACATGGTCTAAAGCAGTCAAGATTATAAGGCAGAGCAGGAGGACCTAAAGAAACACAAAGAGGAAAGGACAAATTAGATTTTATGTTTAGAGTCAGGGGAAATCTCATATGTGGTTGAAGCTTTCACCACAGGTGAAGTTGCTTCAAACAGAAGGAGTCACACAAACAGATTATTTGTGGAGGGGTGTGTGTAGACCTGAGAAGATTTCATCACCTCTTTAATGAACAGGTGTGAACCCTTCCTTTCTTCATCTTCAGCTTATTTGCAGATGTGTGATGTTTGCTTCAAGATTTTCCTGCTATATCAACTCTATTCTAACTTCACTAAGTCAAAAGCTTTTCACGAGCGGAAATCAGCTTATTCCACCTCAGCAAAAGATGTTCTTAAATATATATTCTGCTGATTTTTTTCTCCTAACGCTTTTTTGAACATAGCCAACATCACATCTTAGCTATGTTAGCTATGTGCAGCTGTTATTTCAAGGCCTTTTCATGATGGTTATACAGTATTTGAGCAGTTCCACAATAAAACAATGTCTACTACAACTATATATATATACAGTATATATAATAATCAAAATATTACTGCACTTGTGATATTTTACTAATACCACTTTGGGTCTTGTATAATTCTTGGAAGCAATTTCAAATTCTAAACAAAACTTTTTCAGTGATGTAGAGCTCTTTTCCTGTGATTTTTACACTCGATGCTGAACGTTTCGTACAATGATTTCTGACCTTGTGACTTTAGGCGTTCTGTTTAATTCTCTGAGTAATTCTGCCAACATTGTGGAAATACTGTTCATGGCATTTTCAAAGGTGGTCACTTTGTTGCTGATCAAATCTTGCCTTGTTAATGAATTGTATCCATCATCATACACACACTGTCTGAAGATGAAAACGGAAGAAAAAAAAAACATTCACAGTGTTGGGCCACTTTTGGTTTTCATTACAACTTGAATTTGTTCTGGGATTGTTCATATAGGCTTATAAGTTATTTCATGAAACTATATCCCGTCATAACATTTATTTCCATTCAAAGTTGCAAAAAGACATTTTATATGATAGTAAGATATGGATTGTGACATAAAATCTTTCTAAGGGCAAAAATAATTTTTCAAGTTAATGTTTGAAATCTGTTGTGGCCAGTTTATGAGTAAAAATTAAGTCTCACATTCTTTGTCCTCGTACTATAATGACAAGAACTAATTCTACTGATAGAAAAAATCTAAACAAGACACCTAAAAATGCTGAACAAAGACTTGAGCAGATGAAGCAATCCCCAATCATAAAGCTTGACAGAAGCATCACTTCATCCACCACTGTTCTTACCTGATCACATATGAGCTGATTAAATATGGACTAATAGGCCCTCGTGGTCCTGTCTCCCATTGCTCCAGAATACACTGTACCTTTTAGCAAACTGAAGCTTTTGGCTCAGCTAAGTCTGAACAGATAAATAATTTTCAAAATCAAAACGTTACAACTTTAAGTTCTCCCAACTCAATTTCCAAAACCACAACACGTGTCCTTTTAAATGTTTTGGAAATGTAAAATTGGTTTAAGTAATTTGTTGCCATATAAATTATATTAAAGTTTTGAGTACTTTCCACTGAGTGAGTTTTATACTGTAAAGTATAGGTATTTAATTAAATCCAGATTGTAACTCACCTACCGGTACCTACATGGCAAAATCTCTTATAATACAATCTGGAAAGTTAAGACTTAAAGCTACAGTATGTAAGATTGTAATGTAGTCTGTAACTTTTCAAACAATATATTTTTAACATATTTCTTCACTCTGTCACTATCTACTGACAAACTGATGTTAGACAAAGTAATCTCTGAAAAAAACTATAGTCCCCTTGCTTCTCTATCAGCATTTATAAAAACACTAAAAACACAGAGTGACCAGGACAATGACAGCCAATAAAAACAGAGTTTGTAACCAGCCAATTAAAAACAGAGCTTGAATTTGAATCAGCCAATAAAAACAGAGCTTGAATTTGAAATTCAACAGACCACAAGGGGGCAGAGCCACATATGGCTCTGAGGGGGAGGGATCAGAATGCTTTGCCTGTTGAAAATATTTCTAAGTTCTGCAGTTCTACAGAAACTGCATACTGAACCTTTAATTTTCAACTAATTAATAATAGTGTTAAAAATCTTATTTCTAACATATAAAGTCAACCAACAACCTAGCTCCATCTTATATTACAGATCTTATTGTTCCATATTTTCCTAACAGAGCACTTCATTCTCAAACTGCAGGCTTACTTGTGGTTCCTAGAGTTTCCAGAAGCAGAATGGGAGGAAGATCTTTCAGGCTCCTCTCTTGTGGAACCAACTTCCAGTTTCTGTCTGTGAGGCTGACACATTGTCCAGTTTTAAGACTGTCCTTTTTGATAAATCTTATAGTTAGGGTTAGCTTGTTTTGCTGCTATAGGGCTTAAGACTACTAGAGGACAAATTTTCCTCATTTTTTAAAATGAACATTTACAAATGTATACATATTGTCGCTGATAATGTTTGCTCTGTATTACACTGTATTGGTTTGTTAAGTGTCCTTGGTTGTCCTGAAAGGCGCTTTTAAATAAAATGATTATTATTATTATTATTATTATAGTTTATATTTGAAATTATTTCTGTCTTAACATGATATAACATCTCCCTGATTCTAGACCTGCCATTGTGTATCTGTTCCTCCTTCCTGTTCCTCTCAAACCCAACCAGTCAAAGCAAATGGCCGCTTGGTTCTGCAGGAGGTTTTTTCCTCATGAGCGAGTTTTTCCTTTCCACTGTTGCCTTTATGCTTACTCGGGATGAGTCTGTGACAAAGTTTGACTCAAAGCAGTCTGCTCCTCAGACAAATAATGTTATTATTAACTTACTTTCTATGTATATAAGATAAGATAAGACAATGAATGTTTCTGTTCAGTGCACTGAGATGACTATGTGACTTGGTGCTACATGTATATTTGTAAATAAAACGAAATGAACCTTTCTCACCAGGAATAAACAGCTCTCAGTGTTAAATCACTACAAGAGACATGCAGATGTTTTTGCTCAAACAATGGAAGGCAAAAACAGAAAATAAACCAATAAAGAAATGACCCGTGAAGAACTGCAAGGGAGGTCATGAGTCTGAAATTTTTTAAATGCACACAATCCCTTGAGGCTGGATAATACCTAATATTTTACTTTATTAAAGTTGATGTTTTATAACTTGCTTAGGCATTTTACTGCTTATGAGTTTTAGTATTTGGGGGGGGGGGGGTAGAAGTGGCCAAACTCAAACAAGGCAAGAAGAAAACAAGTACCGGTAGATACCCCAATTAAAACAAAATGGAGCTAGAGACAAATAAAAGATGCATTGTCCATAACCAGACAAAACAAAGGGGTGTTATATTCATACACACAATCATCAACACTCCCTGCAAACCAACAAACATACAGTACTTTATTTTTTTTCATATTCATCACAAACATGACACTTTACCCACTTCTCATAAGCCTATGCACTTCTAGCTGCACTATGTCTGCATACGAGACATTACAAAAAAGCAGAATGTCAGTAACTTTAACAGGAAATAAGCAGTCAGTCTGAATGACTCAACCTTCCTTGAAGACCACTTCCCTTCTGACACGAACAACACATTCATCTCAAATATGTACACTGTGTGCAGAAAATTATTTTTTAAGATGATTACAGTACATGCATGGCCACTTTTAATAAATAAGAATAAGCTTGAAGTAGTTTTTAACTACTGATGCCCAGTGCACTCAAGTAGTTTATAGCAATAAATCTTGAAGTTATACAATGGAGATCGTTGAAAACATGGACAACAGAGTTTGATCATAGATTATTTGCTTGTTTAAATTAGTTCTAGCTCTAAGAAAACAGGTTCTCACATGTGCATAAGTGTCCTTTTATTTTCAAGTTCAAATAGGTTTATTGTCATTCGCACCGCATGTGGTACATGAGGTGGACTGAAATTATGTACACAGTTACACCCAACAATAGCAAAACTATAAAGTGTAAAAAGAAGCAGTATAAGGATCTAAGATACACACTAAGATATACGCTAAACACTAATAATGCTAAAGAATATGGCATAACAACAGCAGCCCGAACATGAGTCTGTGTGAGCAGATGGGTACGAAAGAATACAGCAGCATGAGATCAGCAGCAGCATGAGATCAGCAGCAGCATAAGTCTAAGTCAAAGTCAACTTTATTGTCAAAACTGCAATATGTACAGGACATACACAGGATTGAAATTGCATTTCTCTCAGTCCCTCGGTGCAACAGTAACCATTTAAACACTAAAACATTTAATAAACATAAGCATAAAATGAAATAATAAAAGTGTAATACTGTCCTGAGTTTTTGCATAGTAGTTTTTGCATAGTAGTAGTATGAAAGTATGAAAAGTTACACCAACACTAAAACACTAAACATTTAATAAACATAAGCATAAAATGAAATAATAAAAGTGTAATACTGTCCTGAGTTTTTGCATAGTAGTTTTTGCATAGTAGTAGTATGAAAGTATGAAAAGTTACACCAACACTAAAACACTAAACATTTAATAAACATAAGCATAAAATGAAATAATAAAAGTGTAATACTGTCCTGAGTTTTTGCATAGTAGTAGTATGAAAGTATGAAAAGTTACACCAACACTAAAACACTAAACATTTAATAAACATAAGCATAAAATGAAATAATAAAAAGTGTAATACAGTCCTGAGTTTTTCATAGTAGTTTTTGCATAGTAGTAGTATGAAAGTATAAGTATAAGTAGTATATAAGTATACTACAGTATAGTAAATAAGTATACTATATACTCTACTATAGTATATATATATACTATATAGTATATAAGTATAAGTAGTATGAAAGTATAAGATCAGCAGCATGGCTAATCAGCAGCACAGATAAGTCACATTAAATTTGGTTATTTTATGTTTGTTTGAACGTATGTTTATCTTAGAAAGGAGTAAGTGAGAAATGACTACTTTAACCAACATGATGACCATAAGCATTAGCATTAGCCTACCTGATGTGGAACAGTGCGGTAAGATGACCACCAAGATGGGCAGCAGCCACCTCGTCGTGGGTGAGGCCATCACATTTGGGCATCAAGTGTCTGTTAAAAAAATCTCAGTATTAAAACTCGCCTGATGCCACTTCACTGACGGGAAACATGCTCTTTGTTTGTAGTGAAACCAGCGGCAGCGACCTCATCCTCACTTCATAAACTCAAAAGTTTGTAAGCTCACGCGCTGACCGTTATAACAACTTTGTCGTCGGTGTTGCTGTCATGCTGTGTGTGTCATTCACGGTCCAAGTAGCTTAACGATTAGTTTTTCTACACATAAACAAAGAAAAACATTTTAAAAGTTCAAAATATTACCTCATTGCAAGACACATGCGAGCTGCATACGGTAACGAGCAGTGTGTTGTTCGGCTTCTTCTAGCTCCGCCCATTTCTGGAATTACCAGTGACGTCATGTGCGAACACAACAAAACTGCCTGTGAGACAGAAGTTTTTTTTTTTTTTCCGCTTTTTGCACGTCCACATAATTTATAAAACGTGTTAATGTTACCTAAGCATTGTTTTCGTCGTTTTTTTTTCTTCTCTCAACACAGCGCAAAGAAAACCCTAAAAAGAAACTTAAAAAAAAACTATGCTTTTGCTTTCATTTTATGTCACCTAATATTTTTACTACTTCATCATATGAGATTAATTACTGTGCAAACATCCTGTGTCATTTCTTTATACAGTATTTGCCTTCAAATGACTTCTTATAACCATTTAAAATGGCCTTGATCAGTAGTTCTTCAGACTTACCCGGGCATTGAGAAATCATTGACCAATCTCAAAATTAAAGGTTAAACTGGTGTTTGGTCGACACAACAGACAGCTTAATTTTGGTCATTTATTATTTAGCAGTTGGATGCACTTTTGTTTAGCAGCAGCCTGTAACAAAGACAAGTTACTGCATTCTAATTTATTTGGTTCTATAAAGTGACCCAGGCCAAAATAAAATAAATTTAAGTATAATGATATTTAACTTGATGCATTAACTCAAGGTCAAGGTTAAGGTGTCTTTATTGTCATTCACATCACATGTGGTACATGAGGTGGAACAAAACTATGTACACGGGGTCCCAGTTACATCCAACAAAAATACAAATTGTAAAGAAAAACAGTAATAAAATCCAAGATATGAACTAAGAAACATGCTAAACTAAAAAACTAGTACCAACAAAGTGATTTCTAAAGAGTTGTCTGAAAACTTGACATAGGATATACAAAGTAGTAATGATCAACTAGTAGGATGATGCATTTCTCAAGTCCTGTTTCAGGTCTTTGCTAGATTTTTTTCTGCTTCATAAAAAGTGACTCAGGTGTTCTTCTGCTGTACATATTTTTTAGACCTGCCACTTCTTGTTTTTTGTACCCTCATCTTCCACTGTCCTCATTTTAAGAACACACTGCACTTTATGCTGTCACAGTCAGCATAGGGAAGAAAAACTTGCCAAAGTAAAAAAAAAAAAAAAAAGCTGTGCTTATTTGAAGCAAAATACGTATAAAGAATTACATGTTTAAAACATTTGCACAGCATTGTGTGGCTTTAAGTGAAAAGTTCTAGCCTTCCCTTTTTAAATCGGACTGCAAGTTTTGCACCCTGCAAAATTCAGAAGACAGATGTTCTGTTGCATTAAGGCTTTACAAGAAAAGAAAGTCCATGCTCAATAATCCAGGTACCAAATCCAATTATTCTCAATCAGGTAATGGACAGTTTCTTTTTTTGTAGAAACGTTTCACCCTCCATCCGGAGGGCATCTTCAGTCAGAGGAGTTCCAGCAAACTGTTTCCCCACCAAGCAGTAAACACCTTAAATGGACCAACCAGTTTGCTGGAGCCAAGATGGTTTCTGGGGGCCCTCCTGTCCCTCGTCGACTCCTCTGAGACAGGCAACCACAGCCAAAGTGGTTCAAGGCAAGAAAGTTCATGCTCAATAATCCAGGTACCAAATCCACTCCTCTGACTGATGATGCCCTCCGGATGGAGGGTGCAACGTTTCTATCAAAAAGAAACTGTCCAGATGACCCGACTGAGAATTATTGGCTTTACAAGAAAGTTTGGTTATTCAAAACATGCAGAACCCTTCTTATTTAATAATGTAACCAAAAACATTAAGTAAACTCCATAATCTGGTGTACTGAGGGAACGTGATTAAGAACAGTGTATCTGCATTGTGTTGTAACTGTAGCATTTATAGTTTAAATGTTCTTTTGACTCAACTTGCCATCTTTATATGTTATGAAACCGTCTCATACTGTAAAGCACATTAAAGTGTCTTGTAAATGACTTTCCTTAAAAGTGATGCTGTAGTACTGAAGTGGGCTCTTTTTATTAGTAATTTTCACGAGACATTTTTACAAAGAATTCACAGAACAGACCAAACAACGTTGAATAATAAACAAGGAAGATTACATCAGTGGATCATGACTACACTGAATGAAAATTGTGTGGATCTGGATGTTGCAAACGTGTCATTAATACACTGATGCATCAGAATTTTAATGTTAATGTTATATTTGTATATGTTTCAATCATCATTACAGAACATTTTGCTCATGAAAATTCTCTACTTCAACTTAAAAATCATGATTTTTAAGAACAGCAACTTTAATTTAAAAAAATTCTTAATATTTCCATCAAAACTCTTTATTTTATTTGTTTATTATTTGCGTTACATGCCCTTGTGTCATTTTATGAATGAGTGTCTGCTTAGTTAACTTGTCCTCTGTTTCCAGACCTGATTGGCAGTCAAGACTTTAAAAGGATCATTAACTTGGCTGGTTTGAGGCTTTTTACTTCTTTTTTTAGTTTTTGCCTGCACTCCACACACAGATATTATGCTTCCTTCAGTCCTTGAAACATGGACTATAACATATTTGGGGGCTTGTCCGGGATCTAAACACAGAACGTCTCGCACCAAAAGCCGAAAATAAATGTGATGAACATCACTGTTGCAAGGTTTGGTAAGTGAGAAAAAAAGAGCCATACATATATGGGTAAGGCATTTTAGTTTTATGATAGTTTTTTTTACACATTTGAATTTCTAACACAAAGCACTCTCTGCTATTTGAAATACACACAAAGTATGAAAATAAACTCAACTGATTTTTACAAATGAAATTACATCTTGTTAAACATAAGTGCCTTTTTACGAAGATGTTAATAAACAATTTAAATGAACAACTTATTCCAAGTTATCAACAGTTACGGCAAGACTCAGAAAAAAAACAATTTTTTTGTCTATAAACAAAAATTATAGTATGTTTTGGACATAAATACAAAGATTGAGTCAATAATGAAACATGATGAAACACAACAAACAGATCCAAATTCTTTTGAAATAGAAATGAACATGAATTTGTGTGTGCATATTTGTGTGACGGTAGTTTCAGAGTAAAAATACTGTCTGCCAGTTTGTGCATCAGATTTTGCACATCAGCCCTCAGCACAGGGAGCTGATCTCACTTTTGCTGCAGCCCCACTTGCAGCAGGCGTTGGACAGACCAACCACAACATCCCGGCCTTTGCGGTCAGCTTTGCGAAGAGCCTCGAGGATCTCGTCAGTGATGAAAGAACGCGCAGGCCTGCTAAACACTCCCTCCTGGTTGTTTCTGGTTGTAAAGCTGAGGTCTTTGTTTCTCTGAAGGAGATTCTCCACTACCAAATTGGGATTAAACCCCTCTAAAGACTCGTCTTGATGGGAGCTGAATGGATCCTCCGAAACATCTGCTGGAGAAAAGATAAAACTGGCAAATCAAATATTGGACAATCTTTATTGGTGTTGGGCGGGATACAGAATTAAGAATATAGAATGAATTCTAGAATTGTAAATAGCGTAATTCAAGAAAAGCAAGTCTAGAATGCCTTTATCTTTTGTTTTTCATGAAAATGGGCTAAAAAGGTATATTTTGATCAAGTGAGAAACAAAATGTTAAACATGCCAAATAAGAATGTTGAAATAACTCAGATAAGTTACAAAAAATTAAGGGTGAATAAAAAAAACAACTAATATAATAAACAGAACAGAACAGGGGCTGATATGGTGTATGAGCAGGGCAGCTGACCCTGGGCTTGAACCCCGGTCATTGCACATCTTGTGGTGTCTCAGCTGCCCACTGACCCACATGGGTGCATCCCGGGTGCGATGGGTTAAATGCAGAGAGACAATTTTGTCTTTGAACATACAATGATGACTACACATAGCACTTTATTTTATAGAAACATTTGCTTTGTGTTTAAAAGTAAACTTTAAACAGGACAATGGAATGAATAAATCCTATTATAAAGGCCAGTGAAGGTGAAGCACATTGTGTCATACCTGGACTCCTGAGTGACCGCTTCCATCGTGAGCCTCCACAAGTGAAAATGACTGCCCGGATGAACTCTCGGCCGCAGAGTTTCACTCCGTATGTTGGATCCTCCATGGGCTGAGCCTCAGCCACAATCAGACACACAGCCAGAGCCACAGCTTTCCACATGGTGCCCACAAGCTGATACAGCAGGGAAGAGATGTTCAAAATCAGAGAGGATTCTGTCTCCCTGTTTGCATGAGCAGTGACTACAAGTGACCCAGAGCTGGTTTATAAAGGAGTTTGGAGCCATACATGGCAGACATTCACACTGCGCATGCAGGCCTTTTCCAACAGAGAAAGAGATTCTAACGAGAGATACAGAGAGAGACCTTTATGGAAACAAAGGGCAGTCCAAAGGTGGCCTAATCGACAAATGTGATGGAAGCTTCTGTGATCTGACTGTGTATCAGCTTGTGACGTGTACTGGTCACCTTCAGTGTCCCTCAGTGTAAAGTTTTATTAAAACATCTCACAATCATCAGTGCGTACAAAACATTACCAAAACAATTAGCAAGATTATGTATAAAAAATGACCTGCAAGTTACTGAGTTTATTTAAAAAATTTTTTTAATGTTTTCTATTTTTTATTCAAAATAGTTCAAAATTTGATTTAGCTCCATATGCCAATGTGCAATACATTGATATTTCTTTTTACTAAAAAAATGAATATACTTTGTACTTTATCCTGGAAACAGAAATCATGCATACAGTATTTGTTTACAGCACAACTTAGCTTAAACACTGAATATGTTAGATGTTGTGTTGACAGTGTTTACCCTGATAAGATTTACTACTATGGGTTTTGCCATATTTAATTCTCAGCTGATTGCATGGGTTTTATTTTCTGCTAATTGTCTTTTTGGTTAGCCCTTTGCCAAAAGGTGAACAAAAAGGCCTGAGACAGGTCCAGTGACATTTTCAAAAACAGATAACACAGAGGTCCTATTATGAGTCAGTAAAATATAAAACACATTTTTATCTGCAGCCACACAGTCAAAGGTTGCTCATTTAAACAATTACAATGGAGATGGTGACTCTGTAATTAATACAATGATGAAAAGCAAACAAAATGGCATTTTGGGAGTGTGGTCACCCTGACACTCATTAACACGCTGCCATGTAGAGATAATTGGAAATCATTGTATCTATTAAGTGCTGGCTTGTTAACTGAGCATTATTGCAATGCTGGCATTGAAAGATGTATTACAGACATACAGAAACATGTATTTGCTAGAAAAAGCAACAGTGTGTTTACAACATTTTCATTATAAATCTATGTTATCCATTATGAATAAAAAGCATTATAAATCAAGGAAATGCCGGAGATGGGGAACCTAGTGAACCACATATTGATCAAATAACCAAAACAGAGTCTGACAGATTAGAATTAGAAAAGCTTTGCAGAGAGTGGTGAAGGCTGCACAGAAGTCTGTTGGAGTCAGTCTCCCCACCATCACAGACATCTACACCTCCAAATGCAGGAAGAGGGCCACCTGCATCACGGAGGACCCCACTCACCCAGCATACACACTTTTTGCCCCGCTCCCTTCAGGAAGGAGGTTAAGGAGCATTAACCACTAACAGCTTCTAGTTATTCGCACCACATGTATCACAGGTGGTGCGAATGACAATAAAGAATCTCTGAATCTAGTTTAGCACATTTAGATAAAACAGACTTTCTTAGCCGTCTTACCGCCCTTGGATCAAAATAACCCAGGCCCCATTATTAAAACTGACCTAATTTTGACCCAAGGCCTTCTATGGGAATAATATATACATGAAATGACTCTAAAGTAAGCTTTTATGGCTCTTTCCTGTAAACCAGAGCCATATGGCTCTGCTGTAAACATACTCCCAACATTCATTCATTCACTAATTCATTCAACCTTTATTTATACAGGTTAGTCTCATTGAGTCACGAGGACTCAATAAAAAAAGACCTGTAACAAGCCTTGATCCAGCATTCGCCATTACTAGTGGGCAGCACGGTGGCACAACTGGTAGAGCTGCTGCCTCTCAGCGAGAAGGTTGCCGGTTCAAATCCCAGTCCGGGGGCCTTTCTGGGTGGAGTTTGCATGTTCTCCCCGTGCATGCGTGGGTTTCCTCCGGGTACTCCGGTTTCCTCCTCCCACAGACCAAAAAACATGCTTGTTAGGCTAAATTGACCCTAGGTGTGAGTGTGAGAGTGGATGGTTGTTTGGTGTGAGTGAGACAGGTCCCCGTGACTCAACGAGGCTAGCCTGTATAAATAAAGGTTGAATGAAAACATACAAATGGGCGTGGAAGGCTTTGTAGTAAAATAATTGTTGGGACACTGTCACTTTAAGAGAATTCGGCAGCCCTCAGCCAATCAGAGTGAGGAAGGGGGAGGAAAGGGAGCGGGTGGGTAGCAACAGTTGCCCTGGTGAGGACGAAGCGCCATAGCCACGGTAGCCCTGGCGACCAGAACCCAGCAACGAGAATCAACAACAACAACTGAATCCGCCATAAAAATAAAAATTAAAAAAGACAATTTATCGGAGGGGGGGGATTTACACGAGAAACCAGAGGTGAAGCTTTAGGTACGTACAACATTTTGATTCTGTAACGCCTGAATGAATTGTGCTGTGTTTTCCTTGTTGTTTCAGTGGCCACATCATAATACAGGCTACTGCCTCCTAGCGAGGCTAGTCCAACGTTAGCCGTTAGCCGTTGGTCTGAAAATACGTTCGCTGCGTTTCGTGAATGCGGGGGGTGATTGTGTACACAGTCTCATTGGAATGACACGGAGTCTCGCCTGCCATGACGACGCGGCCACAGATGCACAGGCAAGCAGCAGGCCGTTGTTATGGCGATGTCAAATGCAAAAGCAACAAAATGGCGGTTGTTGTAGAGACCAGCTAGCTTGCTGCTCAAGTTGCCTTGCATCAATACTGTGTCACGACACGCTTGTGCTCAGTTTTTCAATCAGCTAACGCACTGAAAGTCCACAATTTGAAGATTCTTGATGTTTTCGGCATATGGCTTATTTTTTTTTTAGCACGCTGGGTTTTGCCAGTATTCGAAACACAGTACAGTAGTTAGATTGTGTCTCCTACCTAAAATGAATAACAGTTCAATTAAAGCGGAATGCTGTATATATTCTGTGTTATTATTACTCAGAATGAGAAAGCGTTTTAATAATCAGTGAAATTAGAAACAGTTGTTGCAGGTGAAAGACGTTTACGTGTAAGGGGCGTGGCCAAAGAGGGCGTTCTTCTGCACAGGTGCTCAGCCGGTCGAAGGGTAGTTTACCCTGTTGACAGTTTTATTAAAGAAATAACTTTTAACTGTACTAAGTTTTTTTATGCCTAAAGATCTGTAAACTGGAGATTAAATGCTTTAATTTAAACGGAATGTCACACAAACCCACTTCTAACAACATTCTATTCTTGTGGTGAATTATTGATTGAATATAAAATATCTGATGATTGTTATCATTGATAACTTAATCTGTTACAAAGAAATAAGCTGCATTGTAAATACTACGTTATAACATACCAGTGGGAAATGGTTCTTGAATAATTACTGTACGCATCAAAGATCAATTGTAGAAGTTTCAGGTTATTCATGTGCGCTGAGTTTTCCTTTGTTTTGGACAGTAATACAGTATATAAAAGTGTATTTTGAGTAACATTTGCAAGTGTTTTCTGCTGGTTTTAGTTTAAGATCATGTGGAGGGTTTTCGAAGGCTAGTCAAATACATCATTTAAAGTGTTTGTTCATTTGCATCTCAACACACCTTTAAAATACATTTGGTACATTACAGTAGTTATGTGTACTTACCATACTTAAAGTGTTATGGTCAGATCTTAAAGATGTAATATTTTCCTACCTATATTATAGCCTATGTTTTGAAGGCTAATTCATGCTACATTTACGGTTGTAATATGACTTTTTATAACTGAATACACTATTCTACACTACACTACACTATTTTGTAGCAATCAAAGATTTAAAACCTTTCCTCTGTCATTTTATTGATTCTTCATTTAATAGTCTAACGTGCCAGCTTTAAAATATTTGGGATTTTATTCACTCGATGTTTGACACAAAGCATGAAGTCAGGATGAATTGCAGCATTCAGTGGAAGTGGTAAGGGATTTTCCCTACTCTTTCAGCAGCTTTGAAAGGCTAAAGGTGACGCGATCACATTACAGGTAATGAGACACCGGAATACTTACTCCCTTCGCTTGTTTCTCTCTCTCATCCTGTTTTTAGTTTAGCTGCATCACCAACTGGTCTGCCACTGCATTCTGATTAGTTTATCATCAACACTTCCTCTTACAAAACATAATATGGCAAATAGTGTCATTTTATGGCTATAACTTAAAATATAAATTAAACAAAGAAGTACTACTTGTATGTTTAAGCATTTTCTTTTTAATAGTTATACCTAAAAACAACAACAACAACAACAACAACAAAACAATTATACCAGTCCAGCTATGTTGCTAATTTGAAGGATTTTGTTGTTTACCAGAAGTGGATATCTTGTGTTTTTTTTTCTTGCTAGGGTGATTATCAGTTCTTGTAATGGCCACCTCAGCCTACGTAGGGGAGATCCCACCGGCAGTCCAAACTCAGGGGACTGCTGTTGTTACCGTGACTCCAGGTCAACCTGACGCTGCCTCCACCTCTGCAACTACCCCTCAGTTTTTAGCAGAGATTCAGACTACCGTGGCTGCTCCTGTTGTCACCCCCTCAGGCCAAACAGCTACTGAACAGACGTCCTCCCTCACCACTCAGAAGCCCACAGCCGCGAGTCAAACCCAAACCACTGCACAGGCGCAGCCGCCTCAGGCACAGTATGTGACTGCAGAGATCCAGGGTTCCCCCACACAGTCTGGAAATGCTCAAAGCACGCCTCAGTACATTGTTGTCACAGTCACAGGTAATCACTGAACTAACATACCATTCATGACAAATCATATGAAAGTCTTAAACACAACACGGTCTGGTTTTTTAATCCCAAATTTGCACAGAGGTCTAGGATTAGCAAGGCCTGGATGATTGAGATGTGCTTTAATAAAAGCCCAAAATACATTTTAAGTATATTTCAGTTTTCAGAACTTAAAAAGGTTTTTTGAATTAACTTTTATTTTATTTTCAATTTACTGTATCTTCAAGAGTCAAAAAAAGAAAGTTCATTTGTTTTCTTTTCAGGGAATTACTTTCAATTTAGGCAATCAGATGTGGTAAAGGATGTCTCAAGAGCCCCATGTCTTGTGACATCCTTTAAGGATAATAAGGACATATGAAGGAGTTATGCATTTGATTGCAAGGTTTTCTATCTTTTTTATTTTTAGAAACCTTCAAAATATACCTATACAAGTAAAAAGTACTGTGTACTACTAAGTCGTGATGCTTTTTTTAATCTGAAGTTTTATTTTCCTTCACAAATAAAAGTAAAACTAATGATTTAAACAAGTTGAACAGGCATGATATAATCGGAGTAACAAAGCTTAGATAAAAATACACCAAAAGATTCAATAAAATTATTTGCCTGAAAAGTACTGACTCCACCTTCATTTATAGAGGGTTCCCTTCACTCAAGTGACAGCGTGTCAGACTCCAGCCCACCTCCAGCTGTTGTACAGACAGGAGTTCCCACACAAGTTGTTCAGCAAGTACAGACAGCCCAACAGGTAAAACATACACAAACTGTATACACTCACACAAATACAGCCCTAACTTGTTTGGCTTTTGCTCTTTAAACCTTCCTGTGCTGAGATTTTCTTCTTGTCAACAGAGGTCTGTGGTGCAGGCCACTTCCCAGATAACCAAAACAGAGCCGGGCACACAGCTGAGTGTCACCAATCTGCAGCCTGTTCACATCACACAGGACGTAAGTTACAAACACACAGACAGCACCATAACGTCACAAATTTGTAACGTGCAAACTACAGTACTTGAACCATTCTGGTATATTGCAACTAGAGACGGAAATGGAATACCGAAACTTGAAGCCAGTATGGGAGAGCGCCCCCTCTAGGTTAAAAGCTTCAGATCATTGTTTCCAGTGTTGATTTTTGTTGAGTCACATAGTTATGATCTGGATGCTCTAGATTTCAATTTGATTTTTTTTCTCTAAATTTAATTGTAATTAGTTATTTGAAGCTTTAAGAAATAAAATTCATGTTACACATGACAGTGTCAGCCTGTTTGCGGGTGTGTAGTGGGGACAGTACAGCTCTCATATTCCAAGTGTACAGATGCTGGCTTCAAAAATACAACATGGCAGTGTCCAAAAACACTTTGTCAATCTTTATTAACATTTACAGTTCAACAACTCGTCACAGCTTCATGTCATAAAATGTGTGATTATGTTGAGGTTATCGCTGACAAAAAAAACTTTTACAACTTCCTCTCATTCTAGCTTGAAATTAGTCAGCTCATTGTATTTATGGTCCAACTTGCCACTTTTTAGCTTCCCCTTTCTACAGACGTCTTCATGTTAGCCAGGGAAAGGAGACTAGACGAAGAGCAGCTTCAATACCTGGCAGAATATCCTGAATATGTGGCCTTGGCATCAGGAGACTACATGGACTACAGATGGCTCAGACCACATAGAGGTGTCATTTTCCAAGTAGGTTAGGGAAACGAGAGAAAGTGTTGCTATTGAGTTGTAGGAACAGAGAAATGTCAAGTTTTCTATAGAAAATAAATAGTAGTTTAAGATACTTGGCTGATGGAGCATTTGAGAAAATGTATTAAGGTGTGCAAGGATTTATTGGATATATTTGTTTATGTGTGTGCGGTTACTGTTTAGGTCCAGCAGCAGCTCACACCAGTGCCGGTGCAACATGTGTATGCCAATCAAGTACAGTATGTGGAAGGAGGGGACACCAACTACACTACAAGCACCATGTTAGAATAACATAATTTCCAATCCTATTTTTAACAAATGTCCATATATTTAAAAACATGCTAATTTGTCTTGTATTTTCCACTGTTTATAATAAAATGTGTCTCTCATGCAGTCGCTCCAGCACCTTCCCTTACAATGAGACCCCCCTGTACACCCAGACCACTGCCGGCCAGTATTATGAAGCTCAGCCATCTTCAGGCTCACAGGCATCGTCTCCTGGCTCGTCTCTGACTGTCTCTGTGGCTGCTGGTACCACGGGAGGTGTGTCCATGTTTGTAGCCCAACCCACTAGTGCAGCAGGGGGAGGGGCCACTGTGGTGACCGCAGGGGGTACCACCAACGGTTCAGAGGAGGGGGCGGGCACTAACGGTAGCGCAGTGGGCAGCTATGTGATCCAGGGGGGTTACATGCTGGGTGGCAGCAGCAGCAGCAACAGCAGCAGTAATGGAGCGGCAGCTGGGAACAGTCAGAGCTACTCACACACCGCCCGTGCCTCCCCAGCCACTGTGAGTATTACAGAGGGCGAGGAGAGTAGCGTGCCGTCGGCAGACAAGAAGGTATGCAGAGGTGCCAGATGCAGGAGTTTTTTCCTTGTTCTGTTCTCATCCACACAAACCTTCAACAGCACACACTGATGATGTCATAGTGGAGTTTTGTCAAGTGGAAAGCACAATTAAAAATGTGGTGCAGAAAAAGCAGAGGATAAACTAATATAACGACAACATTGACAAAAAGCAGTCGTTTTTCTGTGATTTCCTCCTCAAAAGAAAACAAAACCATGACCTCATCATTTTCACATCATTGCAGTGCATGTACGGTAATGAGGGGCATTTAAAAACTGCTTGAAATGCCTCAACACTATTCTGTTCATCCCAAATTCATCATATTAAGTCCCATTGTGATAATATGAACTAAGATGTGTTCAGCAGATATCCCATCAGTTTTTTAGGTCATTGATTCATTGCATACCAAAGTTGTATGCCACGGCACGCACACAGATGTGTTTTCATTCTGGAATGGTTTACCCAGCAGTTAATATGAGTGAATTTGTGTTTGTATGATTTATTTATAAGAAAATGTGTGTATGCATGTACTTTATATTATTCTGAACATGTGTAATATTTGTTATTAAGCTCGCCTTTTTTTTTTTTTTGCAGAATTTTCATCCTGATATCTGCAGATTTTTCTAATTGCGCCAGCTATTTCCTTCTTTTTTCTAATTGCCTGTGCGTCAGGTACAGTGGTTGCTGGACAACTATGAGACAGCTGAAGGAGTCAGTCTGCCACGCTCCACCCTTTACTGCCACTACCTGCTGCACTGCCAGGAGCAGAAACTTGAGCCTGTCAATGCTGCCTCTTTTGGGAAACTCATTCGATCGGTGTTCATGGGGCTTCGCACACGACGCCTGGGCACTCGGTAAGATCACACCAGTCACCCAAACGGAGGTGTAGAGAACTTTTAGACCATTTATACATATAACAGGGCACCTGTTGGCTTCTCATTCATATAACTTGTAATGTGCAGATAATATCCCTCACTACGGTGCAGCGTAAACAAGTCATTCTTTATTTTTTATTGTGTTTAAAAATGACACCATCTTCTTTTTCTCATTTTTTCTAAATAATATATTTTATTTGCTCCTGCTAGGGGTAATTCTAAATACCACTATTATGGGCTGAGAATTAAGGCAGGTTCTTCTCTTCTCCGTCTGATGGAAGACCAGCAACATCTGGCCATGAGGCAGCAGCCATTCTCGCAGAAACAGAGGTATGAACAAAAGCACACACTTAAACGCATCTTTCTTATCATTGAACCACTTCGGCCATCTTGCTGTTCTCCAGAATCCATGAGCTTTATAAGTTGTGTTATTGAATCTTATTTTATCTTCTCTTGCACAATGTTCAGACTATATTTCTGTTTTAATTGCTCATAATGTTCTAGATCTTGACACACTTCTTTCTTTGTTCCTATTAGACTGAAGCCTGTGCACAAAGTTGAAGGAATGACCAACGGCACAGCAGCTGGATCAGGGCAGCAGCAGCAGCAGCAGCAGCAGGGATCAGGACAGGTGGACATCAGCACCCAGGTTCAGCAGTACCAGCAATTCCTTGGTGAGGTTGCATTTTGTGAAAACTTCAATAAATTATGAAGTTTTACCAAATGTCAATTACAAATTTAAGCATCCTATTTGATTATAATACTAACGTTAAATGTACTGTATTGTACTAGTTTTACCTAGTCAGTTTAATGTATATCTGTTTCTATAACATCTGACACCTGCAGCACAATAATTTAGTAAAACATCCTTTGATCAGGTCAGATCTACTAATGCTTTTGTTATGGCAGTAATGTATAAAAGTCAACTTGTTTTACATGAACACACACAAACCCAGGAGCTGGAAAACCTGGGTTGATAAAAAAAATTACAACAGCGTTATTATATCACTTGCTGACAACTTAATGTTAGAGGACACTGTCAGATAACCATGAGGTATTCTGAATATGTTGAAGCTGGTTTTGGACACTTCTAGTTCCCATCCAAACAGATATCATAATCAGCTTTTTCAATATTCTATGCTGAATCAGCGTAAAGCCACTCTTGAGTTATTTGCATTAGATTAAATGTGATTTGATTCTTGTCTTTGTCCAGATGCTTCCAGAGCTCTCCCAGAGTTCCCAGACATCGATCTCCAGGGGAAGACTCTGCCAGAGGGGATTGAACTTGAGCACATAAAGAGCTTTCAGCTGCTTTACAGAGAACACTGTGAGGTAAATGAAGAAAAAGTGTTGCACTCACTTAAAGATGCCTTTACTGGTGACAGTTCCCCTTTTCCCACTAACCTGAACCCAAATATTGTCTAAATTATTAGATTTTGTCATTTTCTTAAGTTTTAGCTGGTGAAGATTCTCAGTCATCCAGGACATGATAAAATCAAAAAACGTTAAATACAAAAACAACTGGACATTATTTGTAACAATAAAGTCCAGTTGTTTTTGTATTGAACGTTTTTTTTATTTTTTTTGTTTTTTTATCGTAAGTTTGAGGCAATTACCGGCGGTATACCTTTAAGTGGAATCCCGCTGTTCAAAAACAACTCTGGAAACTATAGATTTTATGGGGGGGGGGAGAATATATATATTTTTTATTTCTTTAAAAATGTTATGTTGTGTTCTTTGAGGATTACTCTTCGTGATCTTTGTGATTGTACTTTTCTGTAACTATAATAATAATAATGGAATTCAATTTATAATGCACGTTTGCTTTACTATAAACTTTTTTAAAGCACCTTTGCTTTACTATAAACTGACTCGTTCGAATATTCATGACATCCAGCCCCCAAATAAACCAAGATGCCAAATGGTGAGGGCCCCAGGTGGCAGTTTAACTATCATGAGTGTTGTTCCTTGATAATCTGCTTTTCTGTCATCATTCATTGTTAGCTGTTAATGCATAAGACATTAATGGTTTTTTTTTTCCTCAGGCCATAGTGGATGTGATGGTCAATCTGCAGTTTACACTGGTGGAGACTCTGTGGAAAACCTTCTGGAGGTTCAGCCAAAGTCAAGTTGGAGATGTCACCATGACTGTGTGAGTTATTTATTCCTGCAGTCTAGCATTCATTTAATAATCTGGTTTTGCCCAAACTAGATGGAACAGAAAAGTCTTACTGCAGTGTCAGGATCATTGCCTTGTTAACTGTGTGTTTTGACAGTCACGATGAGTCAGAGAAGCGTCTCCCAAAATCCTGCTTGGTGTTGCTGTGCAAGTATGAGCCAGTGCTGCGCTGGAGCCGTGACTGTGACAACAGCCTGTACCAGAGCCTGGTGGAGATCCTCATCCCTGACGTCCTCAGACCCATCCCCAGTAAGGCTCTGCAGGAAGTAATATCATGTTGTCAGACACGTAGTTTCCTGATCATTATTGATGATGAACAAATACAAATAAAGTCAATATTTGTCAGATCACCCTTTAACTAAAAAAAAAGAAAGTTGGCACTTGTTTGATTTTTTTTAACTGAATGAAACATTTGAACTGAAGGTGCTGCCTTTGACAATAAAAAAAAATCAATACAGTAGTTTTTGCTGTGGACACTAAATTACTGGCATTTATAGATTGTTTTTATTGCAGTGTTGTCAAAAAAATTGTCTACATCCACATCATTTGGATACACTAGATCATTTTTTGATTGTTTATAAAACCAGTTTCCCCAATAGAAACTCATCTGTATAATTTGATGTTTCATCTAAACCAGTTTATTGAATACATTTCTATTAAAATTTGACCTCTCTTGCAACATCCAGGTGCCTTAACTCAAGCCATTCGAAACTTTGCCAAAAGCCTAGAGAGCTGGCTGACAAACGCCATGATGAACATCCCAGAGGAAATGGTTCGCATCAAGGTACCGCTCTCTTACTGTAGCATGTATTTGAGAGAGCAGCGTGTTCTTAGATCGCAAAGTCAAAAATTAGATTAGTCAAAGTTTACAAGATCTTTTTTTTTAAAGCAGCATCAAAATAATTGCTGCAAACTACCAGAAAGCAGCTTTACCACAAATAAAACAGTCAGATTAACCAGTTCTGTTATTTTTTTAATACTACAATAAGATATTTAACATTTTTGATAATGTTATTTATATTTTTGATGTCTTGAGTCATAATTCACCTCCATGTTCTTTCTCAGGTAACATCAGCCAATGCTTTTGCCCAAACGCTGCGTCGCTACACCAGTCTGAACCACCTCGCCCAGGCGGCCCGTGCTGTCCTCCAGAACACGGCCCAGATCAACCAGATGCTGTCTGACCTCAACCGTGTCGACTTTGCTAACGTCCAGGTTGGTTTCTCTGAAAGAGGTGCTTTTGGGGCATGTGTGTGTTGTCTCACGTGAATTTTAGTGTCAGTGGTTGAGTCTTGCAGAGCTTTTATTTTTGTGCAAATGCAACTACATGTTATTTCTGATGTGGTTTCAGTGAGGTGATGTGTGTGAGTTCTGCAGTCAGTTTCAATCATTCTGTTGTACTTCTAACCTTCAAACCAGGAAACCTTTGGTCTTTTTCTCAGAAACTTTCCTTCAAGGTACAAAGAATCTAGTATTTCATTTAGATCCTAACTAATACTATTTGACTATAACCTGGGGTCTCCTTTAAAGGATTTTCCATGTAAACATGAAGTCACCTCTCTGCCCTCTACAGGTAAAACCAATGTCAGGTATGTCTGCCTGATACTGACATGTTTTTGTCTCTATCCCCCGCTGCAGGAGCAGGCTTCATGGGTGTGCAGGTGTGAAGACCGTGTGGTTCAGCGGCTCGAGCAGGACTTCAAGCTGACCCTCCAGCAGCAGAACTCGTTGGAGCAGTGGGCTGTTTGGCTTGATGGTGTGGTGTCCCAGGTCCTGAAGCCCTACCAGCAAAGCCCTGCTTTCCCTAAAGCCGCCAAACTCTTCCTACTTAAGTGGTCCTTCTACAGGTACAACTAGAGGGAGAAGACAAGAAAGAGCAAGACTGAACTGTTTATGTTTCTTGTTGATGTAGGATTTAGTGAAACCAACATATTACTTCCAGTGTAGATGTGTGCACTTGCTACATGCTCAGTACCGTATTTTTCGGAGTATAGGTCGCACCTTTTTAATCATTTTTCCATGGCCTGCGACCTATACTCAGGTGCGACCTATATATGGCTTTTTATAAAATAAGCTGATTTGTAATAATTTATTAACAAAAATTAAACTGAGACACACTCTTACAATAATGTCAGCTAACAAATATATTTTTTAGGTGTTTATCCTGCTAAAATTATTCATTTATTAAAGAAAAGTTCAGCTCAGACACATATTTGCTATAATTTTTTATCAAACAATTAATTGTTTTTAAGTGTTAATCTTCTTAAAAGCCTTGCTGTGCACTCCTGTGGAAGAGACATTTGCAGCAGAGCTAAACACGGTCCATATTTTGACGTAGGTGCGACCTCTCAGGTGCGACCTATACTGTATATGGATTTTTCCAATTCTTTGGCAATAATTGGATGGTGCGACCTATACTCGGGTGCGACCTATACTACGAAAAATACGATACAGTACATGCCTTGTTTAAATAACATTAGTGGTAATTTGATATCAGTATTTGAATAATCCTAATTCTGAGCAGTGTTTGCAAAACCAAATATTCTCATGTTTATAGATGTACAGTAGGTGTGACATCATTAGACACTGAAATGTCGAGTTAGTCATTGTGGTTAAAGAGCGACTCCTTTAGGGAGTTTCTGTTCCTTTTCACTAACAACCTGTTTCAGTTTTCTAAATCTCTCACTACGGAAAACAGCCCAATCCAGACTTACAGTCTCTACATCTCTAAGAGTGTCGTCACAGATGTAAAGAAATAGGAACCACTTTATTTTCTTGTTTGTCAGAATGTTAGTGCAGCCAGGCGCTTTTGACAACACTTAAAGGCATTTTGCAAATGGACTCAGTTGTGTGAGAAAGTAGTTCCTGTACAAAAATCAACAAGTACAAATGCACTGGAGTTGAACCTCACCGTATTTAATTTGTTTCTCGTGATCTCCGTCTTCCTGCCTGTGACTCAGAAATCAGTCTTCAAAATATTTGGATGACAGGAGGCTGCAGGAGCTACGAGGAGGGCGGGTGTATCATTAATGCTTGTCCAAATAGCATCTGTTGTCTAAAGAAAACATGACACATTCTCATATTGTAAAATACCATACCATACCATTGTATTTATAAAGCACTTTAAACGGGAACAAGGCCAAACCAAAGTGCTGAACAAACAAACAACAGGCAACACACACAATGAAGTACAAAACGAAAGACATAAAAACATTGCAGATCATAAATAAAACGATCAAATACAAAGCTGGTGTTGAAAGCAACAGAGTAGTAGTGAGTTTTTAACCGGGATTTGAAAACTGAGAGGGAGGGGGCCTGTTTGACAAGCAGCGGTAACTCGTTCCAGAGTCTTGGGCTTGCTAATAAAATGATTATTAAGTAAATACTGTATGCATGTAATTACTGTATGAACACTTTTCTGTTAATCTAACCCCATACCTCAGTGTGATGGATGTCTCTCACCTCACTTCCTTTTACCTCCAGTCTGTTGTTCTCTGCTCAGAATCCTCATGTTTGATACATTAGGACAGAAGCTGAGAATAGAAACTAAGGATGTAGAAATTAGGAAATTATACAATGAATGTGTCACAGTAACACACTGAAACATACTACTTCCTATTTTTATTGAGATAATTGATATAACAGTTTTTTTTTTCTTTCTATCCATGCTCTTCAGTTCCATGGTGATCCGGGACCTGACCCTGCGGAGTGCAGCCAGTTTTGGTTCCTTTCACCTGATCCGTCTTCTGTACGATGAGTACATGTACTACCTTATAGAGCACAGAGTGGCCCAGGCTAAAGGAGAGACTCCCATTGCTGTTATGGGAGAGGTATCAGTAACCGCACACGCTGACACAAACACAGTTACTACAATGACAGAAGCAGTTTTTAATCTCGTTTCCTCCTGCCGTTAGTTTGCCAGTTTAGGTCGAGGTCTGAGCACGCTGGATCCTGACAAAGGTTTGTGCTTTTTTTTTTTCTTCTGCCTGATCATCAACACTAACTACCCTCACTTAGTCAGAACCAACTCCATTTTCCAACCACAGAAGAAGAAGAGGAAGAAGAAGAGGAGAGTGAGGAAGAAGGTCAGGAGCTGTCTCTTCCGTCTGACGAGGCCGGGCTCGGGGAGGAGTCTCTGGAGCCGCCTGCTAAGTTAGCCAGAACTGATCAGCGAGTCCTCTTCACCACCGGCTCAGCTGACAACTAACCAGTGTGCTGCTAATATTCATCTCACACACAAATGTACAAAAAAAAACTTTATTTATACATTTGATATCTGTAAATAGATCTTGTCGATGTTTGTGAACACTCGCCGTGTACTGTTGTTGAAGCACATGCAGTGTGAACACACTCGGTCATTAACTGCTGCTGCCTGGATGGCACAACCACCTTCATTCATCCCACCATCACTGTTGTGAAACTAGGGCGGGGCTTCTAAAAACAAAGAGAACCATGGAACATCTTAACCCTCAGTTGTACGTTTCTGTAAAAAAGAACAGGCATGTTTATTTTATGTCATTATTTTGCAACCTGTTGCCTCACAATGAAACAAGACCCTCCTGAGGTTTTCACTGCCATATGTAGGTGGTCTTTAAATGCTGCAATGTGTGTATAGAGGTAACTTCTACAGGGAGGGTGTAAACTGGAGCTTAAATTTAGTTGTTACTCATTTGTTAAGTGATTAGTGGTGAAAGACGACACACGGAGGCAAGCTTTGTGTGTGCGCACCACTCTGCTGTTTGTCCTGGGCGCTGATTCGTGTGTTTCCGTGATTGTGTGACTGAGTCATGCAAAGTGTTTCTGTAGATATTTTCTTATAAATGTTTGATTTGGGAGGTGTGCAGAAGCCCTCTTGGATTTTATTTGCCTGTAAAGGAAAACGTGTTTTTGGAGTGCCTGCTGCAGCTTCTACACTTATAAATAAATAAAAAACAGCTTTGGTTGTGGAAAAGGGACTCGTTGGTTGCTGCAAAAATCCTCACTGATTTACTGAACACGTGATTTCACGAGAGGGGTACTGTATGTGTTATGTTTTATGTTTAAAGTGCTTTAATCCCGTCCTTTTTTAACTTCCTCTGTGGCCTCATTTTCCTTTGAGACGTTATTTTCTTGCCTTCGTTCAAAATGTTTCTCCACGTGTGCCAAACCGGTTTCCTTTGATCCCAGCTTCTTGTGATTTGTAAAGTTCTGCTTTTTTTTCCCCAGAGGCCTGTGCCTGAGTGAGAACATTGATATATTGTAAATTTATCCACCTTTTTGACTTTTTGTTGTCACTAAGTGACCCTCTTGTGCTATGTATGGTGCCGTGTGGTCACACATTGTAAGCAACATTTGTGTACATTATCGATTTGTGACTGTACGCTCAGTTATCGATCCTGTTTCAAACCTGATGACTTTCCCACAAACAGGCCCAGCCTCTTTGCACATGTCGACTCTTGGAGTTATCTGAAATTGTTTTCGTTTTCTTTGAAGTGAGGTGGAGGCGTCAGATGACGTGCAAATGTCTCGTATCGCTAGCGCAGTTCAGAGAATTTGGTGAGATGTGTGAAACCTGACAGCTTTGTCTGCACGGTCCACCACCTCCATCTCACTGCGCTCCAGCCCCGCGCCCACCCCTCCTAACGGCTTTGTTTTGCTTCGAACATCCTCATTCTTAAACACTCGTCATCAGAATTGGTTAGTGTAAACATCTCATTCTGAATTGTTTTATCCTTCGTCTCTAAGCAGCTGCATGTTTCCAGCAGCTTTCAACCAGCACATTATCCTAGAAAATGGAGTGCAAAGCTCATCCAGTAGGTTACACATCATCACTCCAGTCTTTTCTATGATCAACATGGTTTAACCAGTAAACACGTTTAGTCATTTTTATAGTGTGTTGTTTCTAAAGTACAAAACAAACAGAGGAAAGCAAACAAAAGATGTTTAGTGGCAGTGTTTTATGAATTTGGTCTGCTATAAGTATGACTGTGCCTTTGGAGGTAGAATGCAAATCAGATGTTTTTAATTTTAAAGATATAAAATAAAGAAGTTTTTAACATTACATTTGCTTCTTCTTGTTCATATTTCTTGAAGGTTCAAGAAAGCATATAATTTGTATACGGTACATTATTTATCACCTTTGTGGCTAAAGTTCAATGTGGGTGGAGGGATTTTCTAACTACACTCTGACACAGGCTTAACTAAAAACATCTAGAAACTGTAGAAACGTTGGTTACGTATTGTAACCCCAGATTCTATGAGTGTAGCGTAGCCCTTTAACCACGCCTATTGGGTGTGTCCCTGCGCTTCGCGCCAACATTGAAGACCTTTTAGTCCACGCCCACCTGCTGTGGGCCCCACCTATGTCCACTATAAATTCAAGGTGGACTATAGTTCTGCTCCCAAAAGGCAATATTTTTCTTCTGCCAAAAAAGAGCCAGGGAGGCCCAGGGTTAAAGGGCTACGCTACACTCATAGAATCTGGGGTTACAATACGTAACCAACGTTCTATTTCGTGTAGCTCCGCCCTTTAACCACGCCTATTGGGTTAAAGGCGGAGCATGATATGGTCCATGCCTCACTGGGTCTAATTGGAACCATAACACACTCTGTGAGTCGCCAATACCACAATAATTATGAAAAATGCACCATCAGTTGAGAACACCAGGTGCAGCAGGTGAGACAACCTTCCTATTTGACGGCCATGAATAACCGCATATTCATAGTCTGAGTCAATAAAAGACAGAAACCACTGTGTCATCTTAATAAAACTTTTATTGAAGATGAAAACAATTAATCTGCAGCAACCCTGAGAACAGAATGAGTCAGAGAAGAGCTGGAAACATCTCGTAAGTAAAAACGGATGAAAGGAGAGGCTGACGACCAGGAGGCCGCCAAGCAGATGTCCTGCACAGAAACACCTCTGTACAGGGCAGTGGAAGCTGCGATTCCTCTAGTAGAATGAGCTTTAATTCCCTCAGGAGGCTCGAGACCCGCAGAGCTGTAGGCCTGAGCAATAGCTTCACACAACCAGTGTGACAGCCGCTGAGAAGTCAGAGGTTGACCTAGAGACTGACCTCTAAAATGAACAAAAAGCTTATCCGACTTTCGTATTGCTGCAGTGCGAGCCACATAACACTTTAGTGCTCGTACTGGGCAAAGCAAATGAAGATGTTCATCCTCTGCACGGGTGTGAGGGGGAAGACAAAAGCCGTCCAGAGTAATGATTCTGGATTTAAAGGAGACCACAGATATGTTTTTAAAATTTTTATGGTATTTCTTTGGGGTTACCAGACACTGTTTATTCAATTTAATACACAAAATAATTCTTAGATAATCAATTATACCCTTTTTAATTCTGCCATTTTTAACTTTCGTTTTGAACGACCGGTTTATGATAATGAGATCTCGTGGCACGCCCTTCAAAGTTCTGCTTGCATTAACTCCGCCCTCCAAAGGCAGACGAGGAAGTCAACTCACGTTACTGCCACAGAGCCGAGCTGACTGAGCTGAACTGGACCACGACAGATCAGAGTGTACAAGTTGTCGTGTCATTTTTTATTCTTCCTCTGTAATGTCTCCTCTGACTCTCCCACCCTCTGCCTGTGCGCGCGAGCTGGAGGGAGCAAAGCACACACACGCACACACACACTCACAGCGGGGCTATCTTTTTATCTGTGTTTCTCCGAGGAGCCGTGCTGGCCCGACACACAAACACACACACACACTCACACAAACATGCACACATCTGTTCCCATCTGAAAACTATCAATTTTAAATCTGCTTAGTGCTCCATTATCTGCGCCAGGAGTTTAAAAAAAAAAGGGGGGGGAAAAAAATGCAATGGACAAGATGCGAACCCAGGTCTCCCGAGTGGCGTTCGAGCGCGCTAACCACTCAACCAAACTGGCAGTTGTACGAAAGTAGTCCTTCATCGTATAAGAAGTGTAATTCTTCTACGGTAATGTCGCCTGGACATTGCCATTAAAAATAAAATTAAGCCACGCATCTCTGCTCTCTGAGACTGGAAGAGTGTGTATCAACACATGTTGTGTAATGCAGCCAACAACGCAACATTTAACTTTAGGAGCCATTCTGCTGAGATGAACTATTCTTCTTCTTCTCCATTTGATTTATGGCGGATCGCAAACAACTGTTAGGTGCATACCGCCACCTAGTGTGCAGGCTGAGATGAACTCAGGAACCGCGTGGGTGGAGCATTACCAGGGGTTGCTAGGTGACGGGGGCGGGACAAAGGTTGGGATGGGTTGTGGCTGTGGGTTGTGGCTGCGGTTTGTGACGTAACAAACCGCAGGAAGTGCAATCGGCCCGTTTCTATCTAAGATAAATAAATATACTTATAGTAAATAAACCACTGGGTGCATTTTTTTGGCCTTAGGACTGTTTTTTTATGAAGTAAATACCCAAAGTTGAGTACAAAAACATTAAAAAGTGAATTTTGCATCTGTGGTCCCCTTTTTAAATGAACTCGTGATGCTTTTAGGGATAAAAGCAGGGTTCGGCCTAAGCTCAGCTGAGCTCCCATCCCCTTGAACCTTGAAAAAGGAGGGAGAAACAGACAGGCCTGTCAAGTCACTTACCCTCTTAGATGATGTTAGGGCTAACAACAGAGCCGTTTTAAAGGATAAAAACTTTAACGGGATCTGATCCAATGGCTCGAATGGATCTTCAGTTAATGAATTCAATACAGTAACCAAATCCCATTGTGGAGCCAAGGTGCGTGAGACTGGTCTTAACCGTCTGGCACCTTTCAGGAAACGCTTCACTATGAGATGACTAAACACAGTTTTATCATTAAACCCCTCGTGGCAGGAAGATATTGCCGCAGCATAGAGTTTAACTGTGCTGAAGGCCAAATTCCTGTCCAGCAGTAGCTGTAAATATGACAGAATGGAGCCCAGAGGACATGAGGATGGATCCAATTGATTCTCCAGGCACCACCGCTGAAAAGCAGCCCATTTGGACGCGTAAACAGTCGTAGTGGACACTGCTCTTGCTCCCTGAATGGTGCATATAACGTCTTTAGAAAACCCAAGGTTTTCTAAACGCTCACGTTCAGCAACCAAACCAGAAGATGTTGACCTATCACTGGAAAACTCTTTATTGCTCCCCCCGCCTGTAGGAGAGCGTCGTCTCTCCAGGGGAGTCTCCATGACCTGACTGCCAGCTGCTGAAGCGCCGGGAACCATGGTGCGTTCAGGCGCTCCGGTGCAATCAGGATCATTGGTAACTTCTCCTCCTTCACTCTCTCCAGCAGCGCTGATAGTAGAGGAACTGGAGGAAAAGCATAAATTAGTGTTTGAGGCCACGGTTTGTGGGCAAACGCATTCACCCCCAACAGGGGATTGTCCCGAGGACTTAACGAGTAGAACAGGGGACACTGAGTGTTTTCCCTGGTGGCCATTAAGTCCACCTCTGCTCTCCCGAACCTGCTCCAAATTTGGGAGGCTAAGTCCGGGTGGAGAGTCCAATCTCTGTCCAACGGCCCGCCGCGGGACATAATGTCTGCAATGTTGGCGCGAAGCGCAGGGACACACCCAATAGGTGTGGTTAAAGGGCGGAGCTACACGAAATAGAAACACAGTTTATGGTAAAACAGGCATGTTGAGCCAAATGTTTATGATTTAATAAATAATGGAGGACAACATATTAAACATGAGTAATGAGAAGTTTAATGTTTGACCGTAAATCAGCTCCAAGTATAAATTTGAATCATTTGGGATCACATGTTTAAACCCCATTCAAGTACTTGTCATGGAAAAAACTGACTGACAAATGATCACGTGTAGATTTCATCAAATATCATTGTTAAAACACCCCAAATAATATTCAGACTTCAGAAAATCTCTTTTGTCGTTGTTTACATTAGATTTGTTGTGTCCAGTGTGTCGCTCTAATTCCATTATTGTTTTAAATTGTTACCAAACAAGAGGACCTGCACTGAATCTTTGCAGTGTTTGAGAAGAAGCTCATTTGACCAGAAACAACTTCACTCTATTCTAGGAAAGAACTAGTTGTTGGTTGATTTTTATCCATTTATGAAACTTCATCTAAACTTTCCACACAAGCTGCTGAGGAACAAACACGGCTGATCCCAGAGGAGATCTTATCTGGTCCAACACTGTTCATCAGCCATTCAGAGACTTGGTCATGAGCTCGTTGGTTCCTGAAATCTGAAATGGTCCCAAATTCCGAGGCAATATCTTCACTCACTGAAACAAAAGAAATGTGTCATTTATTGGAATAATGACTACAGTATAACTGAGAATATGAGTAAACTCTAATGTTGACTACTTCATAATAAACTTACAGTAAGGTGGGTCATCCATGCTACATTCAATCCTCACAGAAGAAGTTTGTTCTGGTTCCTTCTCCAAAGCTTTCATCATTCTCTCAAACAGCTGCTGCTCCCTCCTGTTACCAGGTCAACAATTTTCTGAAACAGCTCTTTAAGTTGAACAGGATCTCCAGAGTGAAAAAACCAGTGAGAACATGGTATCTGTTTCCACACTTTTCCAAAAGCTCCTGGATGTGTCTGCCCTCTCTGGCGATGTAGTCCTCAACAGGTCGTTCATTGAGCCAGTCTCCCCAGGTGAACAGCACCATGCAGTGTCTCCACACTCTCTCTGTAAAGGACTTCAAGACCTCGACCAGATCTTGGAGATCTTTCTCTGTAAATGAGCTGAGGGCCGGAACAACCAGGAGAAAGACATGAGGCCCTGGAGCACACATGGAGACACGGTGGGAAACGTCATCTTTGATCCAGTCAGGTGGTGTGGAGTCTCTGAACCAGCCTGGTGTTTCCACAACCGTCACCTTTACTTCATTAAACTGTCCTTCATGTTTCACGCAGACTGCAATTCTTCTCTGATGATCCTGGACGTCCTACAAAGATACAACAGAGACATGATGGACAGATCACTGACAACTAATCTGGTAAATATTTCTGTTGTACAGGCAGCATGTTGAATTACCTTCTGCAGCTGACTGATGTAAAAAGTGATGTTGAATTTTTCATTTAAAAGGATCATATTTCCTGACGTACTCTTTCCTGAACTTGTTTGTCCATACTATCTTCATGTCAGTGATTGGCTGTCAAGTGTCTGCAAGTTTTTTCTCCATAATAGCAACGCAGTACATAAATATTTCACAAATAGACCTTTACCAGTTGACATCATCACGCAAACGCCTGAAACAAACATTCTGATTGGACGGCAAAATGCCGCGCCGAATCGAAAACGGAAGTTGGGGCTAGTAAGGAGCCGTGGAGCTTCGTAATGATAGCGAGTTGTAATTTAGAAGCTTGGTTTCTTAAAATAGTGAACAACCACTGGTCAAAATGCCTGAACATTGTGCCATGGATACGAGAGGAGGTGATTGTGTGCGCTGATGGAAAATGGGGAAATCCTTCAGGCTTTTTGCGAATGTCCAGCAGGGTGAGTTAACTGTCAACAACCTTCCAAGCGTCAGAAATAAATGTTTTAAATTTCTCACACCAATACTTCTGATATTTAGACTGATTTGGTTATTGTTACAGGTTTAACATCTTCTGTTAGCTGCTATAACTAGCGCCATGTCTTCATAAGAGCGTCAGTATTAGCACAGTATGTAAACAAAAACATGACATTTGAGTCAGTCACACAAATGTTCACAGCGTCCTTATTTCTTATTTGATTTCTGTAAACTATGTCTTAAATACAACCTGAGACAATTGGTGATGTTGTGATGTGAAAAATAAGAACTATCCCAAGAGATACATTTATTAGCTTTCCTGGGAAAATTTAATTATGTTTGATAACGTATTTACTATTGCACTTTTGACACACTGTTTATACAGCTTATACTTTATTAGACGTAAAGTTAAATGTGTGAAAATCTTAAATATATTACAAACAATATATTTTGCATGTGAATTCCATAATGACACACAATATCAAAGTCAAAGTCAAAGTCAACTTTATTGTCAGATCTGCAATATGTACTGTACAGGACATACACAGGACCGAAATTGCGTTTCTCTCAGTCCCTCGGTGCAACAGTAAACATCTAAACATTGAAACACTGAAACATATAATAATAGACATAAGCATAAAATAGTAAAACTAACACTGTCCTGAGTTTTTGCATAGTGGTATAAGAGTATGAAAATTTACACCGACTCTAAAACTAAAACTAAAACATTAAACATTTAATGAACATAATATTGTCCTGAGTTTTTGCATACTAGTATAAAAAAAGAGTATAAAAAGTATAACTAAAATAAACTAAAGGTTTCTAGCATTGACATTTGCAAAGTGGCAAAGCAGCGTATGAGTTAATGTACACAGTACATGCACGAGGTAGTAGTTGATGTTGTTATAGAGGCAAAAAGTGGCATATGCAGTAAGGCACATTGGGCATCCTAAACAAGACCGGTCAGAGCACACTGTATATGTATCAGCAGCGGTGCAGATATTAGAGTAGTGTAAATGTAAACAGTAGCAATTAAATATAAGCAGTAGTAATAAAAGTAAACAGTATTAATAAATGTAAACAGAGAATGTAAACAGTACCATGACTATAGGCAGCGATGCAATACAAACATCAGTGCAAGTATGAGAAGTAGTGCAAACTGTATGAGCACATGACCGAGAGTTTAGTGAATAACCCGTCTGATGACACAGAGTCCAGTGCCAAAATCTTTGTGTTGTGTGGTAATGTGTGAGAAAGTTTTAGTGTTAAGGCAGTTCAAATGGGAGAGGGGGCAGAGCAGGCAGAGTGTTTAGCATCCTGACTGCCTGATGAACAGAGCTGTCTCTCAGTCTGCTGGTTCGAGCCTGGAGACTCCTCAGTCTCCTCCCTGATGGCAGCAGTCTGAAGCAGCTGTGTAGTGGGTGTGTGGGATCACCTGCCATGCAGAGGGCTTTCCGAGTGAGGCATTTGCTGTGTAAGTCCTGCAGTGAGGGAAAGGATTGCACGTCTCAAAGGACCTGTCCTGGAGCAGGAACACTGCAGCACTGGCGAAGAAGGCTCACCAGCTCCTCTAATATGGTTGTATATTGTGATTGTTTTTGCAGACAAGGAGGTGGCTGCAACCACGCTACTGCACTGTTGTTTGAGATGGATAAATACCAGTTGTGGGGTTTTGGAAATACATTCAAAACCAACCTGCACCCAGTTGCCTTGTACATGGGACAGCCCAAAAATGAACTGCAACAACTGGAATAATACAATATCACTTATTTTGTCTTATTCCAGTCAAAAAACTATTCAACATTGTACAATTGTAGTTTATTGTATTGTGTTAATTATTGTGGTTTTCTAGTGGCACTAGATAATAAATAAATGCAACGACATATGTACGGTTTTAAATGTTTTCTACAATTGTAAGATCTGGAATAGTTTTTGGACATTAAAAAAAAACACTTCTACAAACAGATTTGCTAATACAGTATGTGTTTGATATCAACCACATTTTTCATGTTGGTGTCATTTAAGGCATGACATCGGCGTCGAGAAGTTTTCCAGGAGAACGCTGAACAGCCTGCGTTTTGACCCACGACATCCTGATGACTGGAATGAGCCCATCACTGCTGGCTGGTCTTCAAAGGACATTTTGAGCGTGGAGCCATTGTTGACCTATTGCAGGTTGTAGTAGTAAACATTAAAAACCACTAACACTTATCTGTATGTTTCTTTAATTCCTTTATTTTGTCTAGATTTTAAAGCTTCATGTTTTTTTTCTTTTGAGGTATGCTATGCCCCTGGCTGCAGTTTCTCGATCCAGACCCTCTGGCAGATGACCCTGACGACCGCGGCACCTGTCCAGTCTCCACACCATCAGAGAGGCCTGCCAGAAGTTAAAAACATCTTTAAAGTCCATGACCCACCATGTTTTCAAATTGCATCGCCATTAATATTTATTAGTTTATTTAAAAATAAAACAGGAGCGTTTATTTATATTGTAGAGAAATAACGCTAAATGTGTTATTTCATGATTTATAGCAGATTTTTGCAACAGCTCCGGGAAAATCTGCCCCTCTCCATATATGGGCATTGACATCACTGAAGTATCCGCCTTGGAGTTATAGGCGGAGTTATAACAAGCATGCATCAACTTCTGACCAGAGACTACAACTAATAAAAACGATGTGTGGGACAAACGTCAGACTTTTACAAGTACTGTAGTCGTGTTGTGACATTTTAATATTTCGTCAGTAATAATTGTTCAACTGGCTGCTGATCAGCACAGCAGCACCACCTCCTTCCCGCTCAGAGAGAGGGAAAAAAAAAGCGAAACATATTTAATATTCCCTTGTTAATAAATCTGCCTGTTGATTAATCCTGCGGTCGCTCACTGATGTCTATCATATTCTGAGCACGCATCCACTTTTTATTCTCTCCCCGTGACCTGACAGCCAGGTCGGGAGTACAGAATTAAAAAGGCAGTTGCAGAGGAGCTCTGAGCGCGTGTGCTCCCCGCAAGGCTGGATACAGAGCCGAGCCCTGAGTCGGCACCAGAAGGAACTTCAAAGGTGACCAGCAGAACGCGAAGCCGGGAGAAGACGCGCGGCTGGCTCCTCTGAGGCTCATGGGCAGAGGAGCGAGTGAGATTAACGCACCACGAAGGAACTTCAAAGGTGACCAGCAGAACGCAGCCGGGAGAAGACGCGCGGCTGGCTCCTCTGAGGCTCATGGGCAGAGGAGTGAGTGAGAGCAGCGTTTTAACCGCAGCGGTGTTATATCTTATTAAAAAGTTCTAATAAATAAATAAAAACAGAGCGCTGGTCCAGCTGTACACACAACTGCACCAGGAAATATTTAGAGATCACGCATCCACGTAGGACACGAGTTTAACTGCAGTTCTCTCATAAACCTCCATGGCGAACTCACTCCTGCCTTTTTAGGGGGAGACTTTAATGACGTGATTTCACACTTCGGCAATCTTCGGCCGGGTTTCCGGATTCATCCGGGACTGTTTTTTTTTTTTTTTTTAACGCTCGCCTGGCCCAATTGCAAAAATGAAAATAGACATCATATTCTACTACAGTAATTGTCCAATATGGTGAATTGTTACTGTCATGGTGGGTGTTGTCCTTTAAATGTCTCACAAGCAGTATCAGATTTAATTGAGGCAGAAACACGCAAACAGTCGTGTAGTGAAGAGAGGACGCAGCAACACAAAGGTATAAATTGATAACAGATATGAAGGAGAATGAAGACATTACCTTGCTCCATTCAGGCGTGCATGTCTCCACCAAGCATGGATTCCTGGCAGCCTCCACTGACCGGCTGGCCATCAACAGGTCTGGGACAGTCCGTCTGTTAGAGATAAAAAATCCAGCAAATTTTTGGGATGCGACAAACATGTACCTCAAGCATCACACTGAACAGAAAACATGCTTATTACACTCAGATTCACTCAGCTGTACTCCTACGAAGTATCAGAGTGTAGAAACAGTGAAGGCAGACTTTTTGCTGGTGAAGATTCTCAGTCATCCAGGACATGATAAATCAAAAAGGCGTTCAATTCAAGATCAACTGGACTTTTCTTTCATGCAGAAGCTGCTATCCAAAGCTGAAGGTTTTATCTGGAGAAATTGTGAAGTTCCTCGTGATGTTTTTGCACAATGTCAAGATGATGATTACAACAGAAGCTTTTCTCATTTTACTGATTAAAATACAGCTGAAGTTTGCACATTATCAAGATGTTTCAACCAGTTTTTTGGGTAAGAAAATAAACGGTGCCTTACTGAAATGGCTTCATTTTTATTTCAATTATTACATTCAATTATTGCACACATTCTGTATTTTGCATAGAAAATAAAGTTAATGGCCAAAGTTGGAATGAAAAGAGGAAAACCGTTCCCTTGCATATGGGTGCTTGAAAAAGAGTCACGTATGCACAGGTGTGTATGATGTCCTCCAGAATCGGGTGCAGGTCCCATCCAGAAGAGGGAAAGATTTTATTCGGCCAATCAGTCGCTCCACATGAGCGTGATTTGTCTGGTCTGCTCCACCTGTAAATGTGATGAAGAACAGCTTCTGTCATTTTTGAGGACAAATATGAAGACCTCAAAATACAATAAACAAAACAGTCTTATGTATAGTTAAAGGTGCTATGTGTAACTTTCTGTAGAGTGCAGAACTTAGAAAAATTTTCAACAGGCAAAGCATTCTGATCCCTCCCCCTCAGAGCCATATATGGCTCTGCTCCCCCTGGCCCTGCTGAAATTCAAATTCAAGCTCTGTTTTTATTGGCTGGTTACAAACTCTGTTTTTATTGGCTGGTTAATGGCGGGTCACTCTGTGTTTTTAGTGTTTTTATAAATGCTGATAGAGAAGCAAGGGGACTATAGTTTTTTTCAGAGATTACTTTGTCTAACATCAGTCTGTCAGTAGATAGTGACAGAGTGAAGAAATATGTTAAAAATATATTGTTAGAAAAGTTACAGACTGCATTACAAAGTTACATAGTGCAGCTTTAAACTGTATGCTTATACACACAGAGCAATGAATGGTTAACTTCACTGTCACACACACACACACACCTCTCGTGCATGTGCATGCATTAGTTTTGACCCATAACATGCAAAGGACGATGTATTACAAAAATGAAATGTCGAGGAATAGGCAGATACAGGGTTTTCATTAAAACTAGTGACAACTGCATCTTTTTTTCAGATGAATTATGATGAAATGCCTCTATGCAATGTATCATTTGCATGAACTTGTAATTTAAACCTAACACATTATTTAGAGCATTTAATTTTTCAATAGCAACCTCAGTTTGAGCATATATGTCATAAGATTTTCTGAATTTCCTTTATGCTAGCAATGTGTATATTCCTTTCCAACTGAGAAATATTATTATACAATTAATACTTGAGATACAAATGTTGGAATTGATAAAGACAGAATTTGTCAAGATACAAACTTGGTTTAAAATAAATAAATTATCATTAAATCTAGAAAAAACTAATTACATGATATTCGGTAATAAAAAGAAAACTGTTGATGTTCCACTCAAAATTGAGGATGTTGAGATTTGTAGAGTGAATGAGGTGAAGTTTTTGGGTGTTATCATTGATGACAAACTGACATGGAAACAACACATAAATTCTGTAAGAATAAAAATAGCTAAATCGATAGCAGTACTGTACAAAGTCAGAGACCTATTGAATGATAAAGCTCTGTATTTGTTGTATAACACAATCATTGTTCCACACTTAATCTATTGTATTGATGTTTGGGGGAAAGCGTGTAAAACAATCACAAAGCCTATTTTTGTATTACAGAAAAGAGCTGTAAGAATTATCACTAGAAAACATTACCGTCATCCATCAAGTACATTATTTTATCAACTAAAGTTATTGAAGTTCCATGATTTGGTAGACTATAATATTTTATCAGTTATGTATAGGGCTCAAAATAATGCATTACCTTTAAATATCCAAATGCATTTTGTTAAAAGACAAAGTTGTTATAATCTTAAGGGGACAGAGTTGTTTGTAAAACCACAATTCAGAACTAGTTTGAAGGGACGTTCTACCTCAATCCAGGGAATAGTTAAAAATGCCAAGTCAATGTTTACATTTAAAAAAATGATCAAAACAAATGTGTTAAAAAATATATATGAAATAGCGTAATGTGTATTGTATTAGTTAGAAAATTAGAAAGAGTTAGTCATTTTGTACTGTTGGTTGAAGATTATTATTGTTTAATCTGATTGTTGGAAAAAGTTGGTTGAAGATTATTATTGTTTACATGGTTGATTATTGTTGTTTAATCTGATTGTTGGAAGTAAGGGGCAGATATAATAAGATTTATTCTTCTTTCTGCTACCTTTCATTTTTTTTACATTTTGTACACTATCATTTATGAGATTGTCTTGTATTGTTTCTTTTGTAAAAAAATGAACAAATTTAATAAACATAAACAAGATACATTCGTTATTTTTTATCAACACTAATTCCATTTAATCATTTTTTTCCGCATTTCTTCTCATTTCACTCTATGTGAATATATGTTTGATGAGAGGATGATTGCTCCTTTTTTTCTGTGACAGCATGTCACAGATGCTCCCAGCAAAACTGTGCTAGTAATTTACAGAAACAGAGAAATGGCCGAAATGTTTTCAGATGCAGTGCTGTCAGACCTCAAATAATGTAAAAAACAAACAAAAAAAAAACATGTTTGTCTTGTGGAAACTACTGTATTTCAACTCAGAAAGAGTTCAAATGATAACTATGAAAGCCCATTTCCGCCAGTCTATTAAAAAAATTTGCAGAAATTATCTCAAAATTTTGAGATACTATCTCAAAATTTTGAGATAATTTCTGCAAATTTTTTTAATAGACTGGCGGAAATGGGCTTCCATAGTTTAGACATAAGTAGCACATAGATATTAAACATGTTTTTTTTTTTTTTTTTTTATTGAACATTTTAGAACATACAGAACAAAAGGAACACAAATAACAAATGACAATCTCAAAATTACAATGATATATATAAACATGTACAAATATCTACTAACATACCTCCTAATCTAATGTAAACATTCTTAAATTAACATATCGACCATCATAACCGTAAATTTGGGTAATAGACTTGTTTGTTAGATTGCAAATACAGTAATACAGTCCAAGTAAAATAAACAATAACATAATTATTTATCAAACATTCTACATAATTATTTAAAATAATTTGTCAGAGGGCTATCTGAGCGAGGTGATCAAAGAGCTTTTTTGCTTGTGGTTTTTTAGCACAGTTTAAAGAAAGTTTTAACAACTGGAGTTCTTGTTTGAATACAGACCATATTGGTTTAGACTTGCCATATCTGCATTTATGTATATAGAATTTTTAATATCTATGAGGTAGCATGTTTGGAGATTTGCATAGACATGTTCTATATATGATATCTATGGGAGATTTGTCTTCAGAATCAGTAAACTTTACTACCCATCTACTCATCTCAGAAACCATCTTGGCTACAGCAAACTGGTTGGTCCACTTAAGTTGTTTACTTGGTGGGGTAGCTTCAGTTTGCTTTGGACTGCTCTGACTGACGAAGCCCTCTGGAGTGAGGGTGAAACGTTTCTACTAAAAAGAAACTGTCCAGATGAACTGATTGAGAATGAGCGGATTTGATACCTGGACTATTGAGAATGAACTTTCTGGTCTAAACTTTACTACCTTTAGAGGTCGCTGTAGATTTTCTCCTCCGTTAAACTCGACGCCAACCGCCATCTTTGTTATGGGTCAGGAATGACGTAGTTGTTTTCCTTTCCTCTGATTGGTGGGTTTGTGTCGGTCAAAGGTCAAGAATATTTTGGCGCTTTTCGTTTACCGTCGGTCTGGCGCGTTTTCCGAACGGGAAACAAAAAATGTCAAAGAAATATATTTCGACGCGGAGCGGCTCCTAAAAATATCTCAGTAAGGTTTCTGCATGTTTTGTTTAAATATCTGTGTGATTAGGAAAATGTTCGGAGCCGCTGTGAGTTAGTTTGTTGTTTCGCAGTGAAACTTGTTTAGCTTCTTGTTTTCATTAAAACCAGCAGCTGTCCGAGTCAAACTGAACTTTATCGCTGTTTTTACACAGTTAGAAGTGAATAAAAACCTATAGCACCACAGCCTGAAGTAACTATTGTCGGTGAGTCTTTTTACTTGTTATCTGTTAGTCATTTAGCACAAAACTAAGTTTCTAAGCTCATGTTTTAGCTTTATCTGTTTACCATACCATGTTTACAGGCCTTAGCTATCCTGACTAATGTAAATACAATCATCTGTATTATATGGGTGTATTTACAGTAGTCTACGATAGCTATATTATTATTATATTATTATAGTACTTTTACGACGTATAGTTTTATTTTCACTGCTGTCTGACAGTTCCGTGCAATGTTGTTTACTCATAAAACACATACCCTCAAAATGATGTATGACTTGTTATTTAAAATTTCAAAATATTTAACGGAAAATGAAATTAAAGAAATTTATAGATATCCTTATGGTTCAGCTGGGGGTTCTTTTGTTTTTAATATGAATTAATTCGTTCATGAGAACAGTACAAATGTAGATGAAATTCACATAACAGATTTATGTAGACCCTTGATCGTCATTGAAAGGCATCTCATTAAAATATGGAAATATTTTTTGGTCTGCAGTGATTTAATACTCATTCTGGTCTGGTTGAAAAAAACAATATTTTGTTTTTCAGGTTTCTTGAGTTATGGCTGGTGTTGTGGCTATGGCTTCTGTCATTGAGGACTTTGACACCCAGGTAAAAACTATAATTATTATACAGTACATATAAATGAGTAATTATTATTATTAGTATAAATTAATACTATAATTATTATACTATAAAAAAATTTACAGACAAGATATTAAAAGACTGGGTTGACATGGATATGATATTTGTAAAGGACATAATAGTGATGTTATTGAGCCGTTCACATACCGGTACTGTATATGTAATTTATCATTTTCAACAGGAAAATTCCCAGATGATATGAAAGTAGCTAAGGTAGTTCCTCTTTTTAAAAATGGTGATAAATGTGTGTTCAACAATTATAGACCAATATCCTTGTTACCACAGTTCTCAAAAATTCTAGAAAAACCATTAGTGACCAGAATCAAAAAAACGTTCAATACAGAAACAACTGGACTTTATTTGTAACAGAAGACGTTTCGCTCTTTATCCGAGGAGCTTTCTCAATTCAAAGAGCAGAGCAGAGTTTTTGTTTCTGTATTGAACGGTTTTTTGATTTTGTCAAAGTCAACTTTATTGTCAGAACTGCAATATGTACAGGACATACACAGGACCGAAATTGCGTTTCTCTCAGTCCCTCGGTGCAACAGTCATGTCCTGGATGACTGAGAATCTTCACCAGCATATTTGTGACCAGATTAGACCAATTTATTGATAAACAAAACATTCTAAGTAGCAGTCAGTATGGGTTTAGAGCAAAAACCTCTAGTCTACATCAATGGCTCTCATGGAATTAATGGAACAAATAACTACTGCTGTCGATCAAAAACAATATTGTGTTAGTATTTTTGTTGATTTAAATAAAGCATTCGATGCTATTGATCACACTATTCTCCTTGAAAAATTAAATAAATATGGTATTAGAGGACCAGTGTTGCAGTTGGTATGTAGCTATTTGAAAGACAGGAAACAGTTTGAACAAATAAATGATGTAAGAGCTAACCTCTGCAATATCACATGTGGAGTTCCTCAAGGCTCTGTACTTGGACCAAAGTTATTTATTTTATATGTGAATGACTTGGTAAATGTGTCAGGACTCTTTTAATGTGTCTTTTTTGCTGATTATACCACATTTTTTTGTTTGGGTAAAGATATAGAACAGATGTTGGAGTTGATGAAGACAGAATTTGTCAAAATACAAACTTGGTTTAAACTTAGTAAATTATCATTAAATCTAGATAAGACAAAACAGATAAAAGATAAAACAAATTACATGTATTCAGTAATAAAAAGAAAACTGTTGATGTTCCATTTAAAATTGAGGGTGTTGAGATTTGTAGAGTGAGTGAGGTGAAGTTTTTGGGTGTTATCATTGATGACAAACTGACATGGAAACAACACAAATTCTGTAAGAATAAAAATAGCTACCGGTAAATCTATTGCAGTACTGTACAAAGTCAGAGACTTATTAAATGATAAAGCTCTGTATTTGTTGTATAACACAATCGTTGTTCCACACTTAATATATTATATTGATGTTTGGGGGAAAGCATGTAAAACAATTACAAAGCCTATTTTTGTTTTACAGAAAAGAGTTGTAAGAATTATCACTAGAAAACATTACTGTCATCCATCAAGTACATTATTTTATCAACTGAAGTGAAGTTCCATGATTTGGTAGAATATAATATTTTATCAGTTATGTATAGGGCTCAGAATAACACATTACCTTTAAATATCCAAATACATTTTGTAAAAAGACAAAGTTGTTATAATCTTAAGGGAACAGACATATTTGTAAAACCAAAATACACAACCAGTTTAAAGGGTCGGTCTACCTAAATCCAGGGAATTGGATTATGGAATGGTTTGGAGAATTATGTTAAAAATGCCAAGTCAATGTGTACTGGTACATTTAAGAAAATGATCAAAACTGAATAGTTAAAAAAATAAAATAAAAATGAAGTAGTTGTGTATTGTATTAAAGTTAGAAAATTAGAAAGAGTTATTCATTTTGTTCTCTTACTTGTAGATAATTATTGTTTGAACAGATTGTTTGAAAAAAGGGGCAGATATAATAAGATTTTTTCTTCCTTCTGCTACCTTTCATTTTATATTTTGTATTCGTATCATTTATGGGATTGTTTGGTATTGTATTTTAAAACTAATACAATTTATAAATAAATAATCCTTATAAAATTGTAGGATCAGCATCAGCTAATCTATTAGACATGTGCAGCAAAAATATGTTGATTATTTAGAGAAGTTATGCGAAAAAGAAAAATTTCCTCTTTATTAATAATTTTAATAAAATGTTATACTTTTTTGAAGGAATGCATAATGTCAACCACCTTTCATGCCAGAGTTTTAAACACTGTTCTTAAGCTATGTGCTAGTGCTCAGAGCAGGGGTCACCAACCTTTTCGAAACTGAGAGCTACTTCGTGGGTACGGAGTCATACAAAGGGCACCAGTTTGATAAACTCTTCGGAATTAACAAAGCGTAAATTGAAAAAAATGTATAATAAACATATTTTTAAGAACATATTTTTAAGATAGACATTTTAAAATATATATAAATTCAAAAAAAGAATAACAACTGAATAAAATTAAATTTTAAATGCAGCTTAGTAGTGAGTTGTGCTATTTTTAGAACAGGTCAGAGGGCACCTCAAATGGTCCGTGGGGGCACCCGGGTGCCCGCGGGCACTGCGTTGGTGACCTCTGGCTCAGAGTATGTGTTGTGGATGATTCTCAGCTACTACCACACCAGATTTTAGCTCAATATCTGCAAAATTGACTGAGTTCTAGCAAATTTTGTGTTTATCGTGGTCTATTAGCTGTGGTGGCCATCCAGAATTTGTCTATTTCTACAGATCATCAGTTGTAGAAGTACATCCAAGGATTATTTACGTTTTAAGGAGTTTCATTAAAGTCTCTACTAGTTCATAAAACAGAAGTAGACAAACAAATAAACACAAAGACAGGCAATTTGATTTCCACCTTCACCCCAAAGTTTTACTTCAGATCTCATCTATTATTCATTATATTGTCCGAAGAAGCTATGGTCACTTTGCTTACAGCAGAAATAATTTTTCTATGCAACTCTGTGTATGCAGTCTAAGTCTATACTGTACTCTTAAACTACAGCTCAAGACTTTTAGCTTAAGACTGAAACAGAATCCACATGAAACTACAATTTACAAAATGCACATTTATAAATTACAGGAATATAAGTTTCCCCATTTATCGTAATTCTTGAGTTTGATTAACCGTTGTCTTTTGACAGCCTTGCAAGAAATCTCGCAAAGATGGGAGCAGCTCCGTTGTCAAAACGATCACAAACTATTTCTCTCCTGTGCCGAAACCCGTGGCGAAACCCTTCTCTCCTCCTCGCTCCAACAACATCATGGACTACTTCAGCAGAAAGGCTCCACCTTCTAAAGAAAAGGCAAGTCCACCACAGCAACCTAAAGAAAACGGCCGAAAGTCTCAGTCTGCAGAAAAACAAACCAGGCCAGAAATCAGGAAACAGACATCCGGGAAACGAAAAAAATCTTGCAAGGCTGCTAAAAAACTTGTTGCTGAAATTGTTAATTTGACTGACGAGGCGAGCTGCATGATTGTAGAAGGAACGGATGAAAACTTAAACTCTGCAGCAGAAGCAGTTAACACGACACTTGGCAGTGATACAGCAGTCCAGTTATCAATGCTTAGTGCTGTGACTTATGAATCAGAAACATCAGACATCGCAGATGCTAAATCTGTCAGCGAAGAGCAGAATGGAGAAGATTCACCTCCAGACTGCGGCTCTAAATGTGAAAATAATGTCAAACAGGAGTCTGAGCCAAACACTACTGATTTATCCACAACTGTTCCTTCAAGAGTTAAAACAAAACGAGTTAAATCTGCTGCACGGAACTCCAGAAAGAGACAGAAGGAGACGAAGTCCCCTCAAAGGGAGAAAAAAGAAGCAGAGGGGTCGCTGTGTGATGATAGCATGGAGGTCAACATGGTTGAGGCCTCTCAGCTGAACATCAGCACCGTGACGATTTCTTTTGAGGATTTTGTGCGGAGTCAAAGCAAAGTGGAGCAGGATATAAAAGATGACAAAGACTGCGATGGTGAAAGCGCAACAGAAGTAGAGGAATCAAAGCATTTAAATGTCACTAAATGTAAAGCTGGTGTGAGTCCAGTGGTGCCAGCTGCCCAGATCTCGCCTCGAACTGTCACCGTCCAGGCCGAGGTGCATGAAGTCTCACCCAAACAGGAAGCAGCCAAGGCCGTGGGGAAAGTGGCTTCGATTTTTAAAAAGAAAAACGCCTCTAATAGCCCTGCGGAGATCGTCTCATCTCCTCACATGAAGGAACACCAGAGTCCAACGCTTTCTTCGACCACAAAACAAAAATCAAACGTGGTTCTTCAAGAGGAGGATCTGGAGCTGGCTGTGATCGAGAGTGAATCCACTCCCAAGTGCAGCGAAGCCGAGAGGAAGCAGTTCATGGCTGCCTTCAAACAGCCCAGCCTGGAGGGAGCCAAAACCAAACCCGTGAAAAGCCAAGGCAAACAGAAGCCAGCCGAAGAGGAGGCTGCACACAGAACGACAGAAGAGGAGTTTGTGGTCGTTCCTTCTGATGAGGACCAAAGCTCTCAGAACAACAAGGCAGCTAAGAGGAAACCTACAAAAAGAGGGAGGAGCAAAGTTAAAGATGCAAAAGAGGCAGCATCACCTGCTGTGGACGAAACTCGAGTTACAATCGTTGAAGCTGAGGACAAAAAAGAAGAGCCCCCCACCTCCACCAGTCCTTCAGCCCCGGCACTGAGGAGGTCCAGACGAGAAGCCGTGCTCAGACAAACACCTGAAACCACCAAAACGTCCCCTGTCAAGAAAACCAGGAGTCAAAAAGAGTCGAAGGAGGACGTGGCTGCTGTTTCAGCTGAGGACAGTCCTGTGAACATGTCCACTGCAAAGAGACGCAGGTCCAAACATGGCGTCTTCGTAGCACAGATGGTGAGTCCACCAAACGTCAAAGAAAGTCCAATCAGGTAAGCCTTGCTTTTATTCTCTATTCTGCTAAATGTATAATTTCAAGTGCACGTTTAAGGTTTTAAATACTTTTATTAACTTTTTTTTAAATTTTTGTTCATAAAGAATAAAATTTAGCAGAGTTCATAAAAATTCCACCTGTAAGGCTGAAAGTGGAAGCAACAAAACGTCGACAAGTAAAGTGAGTAAAAGAGTTTTTTACAGTTTATAAATCTACAAACGTATAGAATCAGTGTTGTGATGATGAAATACTTGCGCTTTGTCTTTATTAGACGTTAAAGGAGTCCAGAAAAATGAAGCAGGCAAAAGAGCTGGTGGAAAAAGCTAAAAGGATTCAGCAAAGCAAGAAAATGTGTGTGGAGAAGGAAGCATTAAGGAGATCATCACGAGTCAAGACCTCCATCCAGAGGAGCTACTGTGAAGATGATGAGGTACAGTTTTTATCCTGTGAGGCAGATGAGTTTTAGTAATAACATCAATATATAAGACAGGAGGAGAAATAATGTGACTGTTTATGAAGGACTCACACTGTGACCTTTTTTTCCCCCATACCTTTTTCTGCGCATTTCTCATCCTGCAGTTTTGAAGCTATTTCAACAAATCATAAATCAAAACATTGGTGCAACTTTAGCTTTTTTTTAATATTTAGCCTTTTCTGATTTTTTTTTTCTCAGAAAATTAACTGAGCTCATTTTACATCCTTCATATCTTTAGATCTTTTTACAACCTTTTACTGCTCCTTTCACATTTTGTTCTGATTCGGCTTCTTTCAGCTTGTACAATTATTTTTTAAATTTCAGCTAATTTTCAGCTCTTTTATGTTCCTTTCATAGTCTTTCTGCTAACTACAACATTTTTGTGCTTCTTCTAACTTCTTTCCTCTAATTTCAGCTTGTTCTGCTCCTTTCCGCAAGCTTCAGCTTTTTCTATTTCAGCTAGTTAGCTGTTTTTATGCTAATTTCAGCTTTTTCAGCTAATTTCACATTCTTTATACTCTTAAACTTTTTTAAGCCTCATTCAGCAGAAATGTGCTCTCTCTACTTCCTTCTAGTAATTTCAGCATCTTTCTACCTTTTTAGTTACTTTTCAGCATTTTATTTTATTTTTTGCTAATTTCAGAGTTTTTCTGATAATTACTACTTTTTGTGATACTTTCTGCTTCTTTCAGCCAAATTGGGCAAACGTGTTCGTACTGCTTTTTTGTGCTAATTTAACCTTGTTTACCTTTCAGCTAAATTTTTAACTAATTTACCGGTACAGTAGTTGTTTTAGGATCAATTCAAATTTTTTGGGGTACTGTAATTCCTGCTACTTTCAGGATAATTAACTTATTCCAGCTAGTTTCAGCCTTTTCTGCTATTTCAGCTACTGTTAAGCTGTTTATATGCAAATTTTAGCTTTTTCAGCTAATTCCACTTTTTTTTTTTGTTATTTATTTTTATTTATTTATTTTTAGCTCATTTCAGCTCTTTCCACTTTTTGTAGGTTAAGCTTTTTCCTGCCTTTTTGGATACTTTTTAGATGTTTTTTTGCTCATTTTAGCTTCTTTTTTTTTTCTTCAGATTTCCAATTATTGTTTCTGCTCATTTCTGCTTATTTAAACGTAATTCAGCAAATATGTGTTCTTTCTTCTGTTAATTTAGGCTTGTTCTTTCATTTCAGCTACAATTTCAGCACGTTTTTAAGTTAATTTCTGCGATTTTCAGCAAGTTTTTCTGCAATAAGCATTCACGCTGTATTTTCGCAGGAAATGCAATTTGTCTAGTTAGTACTTATAAGCAATCATTTATTACCTAATTGTCTAAAAAACTGAATAGGCACATTTTCGTTACCGCTTACAACTCAATATATTGATTTTTAATGCACACTTTGTGGAAAAAAACAAACTTTTATTCATGTTTGACATTTCACGACAGTTTAATTTCAACATGTTGGAGATTCAGTAAAGGCCTCAAGTTATATTCAACAAACTGCACGTTGTGATGAATCCCAGTAGTTTGTGAATGACTTTAGGGACAATGTCCTGTGGTTTATTTTTCAGGACTCTTTGATCTGTGTTGAGGACCTGACCTCCACTCCTCAGGGCTCACCAGGAAGACGTAAAACCCAGAAACCTTTACGTAGTCTGAATGATGTCCTGGGCAAAGTCAAAGAACCCAAAACTCTCCCAGGTTGTCTCCTCTTCACTGTCTCCTGTTCATCTTTTTGGAGTAATCTCATCTAATGGGTTGTTTGTGCCACAGGCTCCAAAGTGGCCTCGCTGAGCCAGGAGACGTCCTCTCGGAGGGTGTCTGCTGTGGTGTCTATCTTTGATGAGAGCAGCCAAGAGGGGTCAGAAAACTCCCAGGATGACGAGCAGTTCAGGGCACGCAGGGAGTTCTTGAAGAGCGGTTTGCCCGAGTCCTTTAGAAAACAGATAGCAAAGGTCGCTGCCACCAAAGAGGCGTACTCCGTCTCCTCCTCCTCCTTCCAGACTGTCACGCACACAACACAGCCACCAGTTGGTAGGCTTCTCCTTCATAGGAATTTATAGTTTTGTACTTACGAGGAGCTTTTAGATCCATAACTCGATCTGGGTTGATACAAAAGTTGCTTTTGTGTGCGTTTTTAAAAGATTGTCCTCTTTGGAGTCTGCCGTGGCCCGAGTCTTCACTGCTGAGTCATCTGAAGGAGACGTGGAGTCGAACTTTGGACCGACCTCCAGCTGTTGGTGGCTCCCTCTGTGTGAAGACAGTACCAGCCTGTAGAAAGGTTTATGAAAAGGTATAAAACATTACTCCAATGTGTGGATTCTTTGTACTCTTGTGTCTAAATGGGCCTGCAGTCCTGTGGAACTCTCTTCCTGACTGCCTAAGAGCTCCACAGTCACTGATTGACTTTAAAGCTCCACTGACATCATCTTTTAACTTTCCATAAAATGGCACAACATATATATATATTAAGATTGACCTCTGATCGTGAACAATGTGAAATTAATGAAAATTCCTCTCCAAAATAGTTTAAAATTAGCGCCGTTTTGTTACACGTTAAATTCGGGGTTTTCCGGTCACGTGATTGTGACGTCAGACACAGAGCTCTTCTCCAACCGCACATTTAATACAATGGAGAAAGATACAAACACGTCCGTCCAATTTAGCCATTTAAAACCTTAGATTTGAGCGATTTGGCTTTAGTTCGTGAAGAAGTTATTCATGAAGCGAACAGCAGATGTCAGCAAAGCCATCGTGATTCCTCTTACAGTGCTCTGTAAGAGGAATCACAATGGCTTTGCTGACATCTGCTGTTCGCTTTTTGAATGTGAAACCTCTCCTGAAAAAAAAAGTCAGCACGGACAAAAGAAACCTTGCTGTTTGATTTTTGATCACTCAAAATAACTTCTTCTTCACGAACTGGAGCCAAATCGCTCAAATCTAAGGTTTTAAATGGCTAAATTCGACGGACGTGTTTGGATCTTTCTCCATTGTATTAAATG
>JBBPBX010006205.1:0-13203 GCA_038048925.1 Garcialebias charrua
AAAAAGCCACCTGCATCATGAAAGACCCCACTCACCCAGCACACACACTCTTTGCCCCACTCCCCTCAGGACGGAGGTTGAGGAGCATCAAATGTAGAACCACTAGACTGAGGAACAGCTTCTACCCTGAGGCTGTTAGACTCATGAATAAATAAATAATAAGAATAATCACTGTGAAATATCACATCATGCTGATGCTGATCTGTTTTCTTGTTGCTGTGTTCATCTGTGACCATCTGCTCATAAAGACTCATGTTCGTGCTGCTGTTTGTAATGACGTTTTTCTATTACTCTAGGGCTTAGTGTATTTCTAGTTGGATGTTTTTCTTAGTTCATATCCTAGATGTTATTACTGTTTTTCTCTCACATTTTGTTGTTGGATGTAACTGGGACCCTGTGTACATAATCTCATTTCATCACATGTACTACATGCGGTGCAAATGACAATAAAGACTCTCTGACTCTGAATGTTTATGAAGCATTCACACTATTGTGATCCATTTTTCTTCCGTACGTTTTTCAGCATCATTCTCGTTCCACAATTTTTGTGCTATTTCAACAAATCATAAATCAAAAAGTTCCGCTCTTTCGGGACAATCCTGCAATGACTTTTGGTATTGGTGCAACTTTAGCTTTTTGAAATATTTAGCCTTTTCTGCCATATTTTTTCCTCATAGAAAATGAATTGAGCTCATTTTACAACCTTCAAATCTTTAAATCTGTTTACAACCTTTCTCTGCTCTTTTCATATTTTTGCTCTGCTTCAGCTTCTTTCAGCTTCCTTATGCAAATGTTAATATTTTCAAGCTAAAGTCAGCTGTTTTTCAGCTGTTTTTCCAGCTGTTTTGTGCTCCTTTCAGATTATTTCTGCTAACTACAACATTTTTGTGCTTCTTCTAACTTCTTTCTGCTAATTTCAGCTTGTTATCCACCTTTCAACTTACTTCTGCTAGTTTCATTTTTTTTCTGCTATTTCAGCTACAATTTAGCTGTTTTATGCTAATTTGGGCTTTTCAGCTAAATCCACATTTTTGGCGCTCATTTCTTTTTTTTTTCTTTTTTTCAGAAAAAAGTGTGCTTTTTCCCTACTTCATAACCTTCTTGCTGTTTTTAGCTACTATTCAGCTGTTTAGTTTTATTTTGTTGTTGTTGACGCAGATTTCTGCCTTTTCAGATAATTTTCTCTTTTTTGTGCTCATGTCTGCTTCTCTCAGCCTAATTGGGCACAATTGTGCTCTCTCCACCTCCTTTTGGTAATTTAAGCTTCTGCCTATTCAGCTACTTACAACTTTTTTTGTTGCTATTTCAGCCTTTTATTTAGCTAATTTACTCATTTCTGTACTCATTTCTGCCTATTAAAAGCAAATTCAAAACATATGCGTTGTTCTGCTAACTTAGGCTTGTTCTTCCATTTCAGCTACAATTTAGCATGTTTTTATAATTTCAGCTGTTTTTCGGCAAGTTCTTAAGAAATAAGCATTCACACTGCATTTTTGTAGGAAATGCAATGTCTCTAGTTTCATTTGTTTTTTGTCACACATTGAATGCATTTTCAATGTCTTTTCATTTTCAAAGGTGAACCGATTAACGAATGGATGACCAGAGAGGGAAAAAAAATATTTAAAAAAGTTTATTAAATGCTAAATGTAAGAATATGAAATATTCAAAAGAAACATAAACTTTCTGATGTGAGCATTTTGTTTAGTCTTCACGTGACAACAGCTGAAACTTCTGTTTGACTCTAACTTTGCAGACGTGTTTAGTTCTGGTGCACGAACTCACCAGTTTGAGGTCAGCTCTCACCTGATGAGCTCCAAGCAGGAAGTGTGACTTTCAGCTCGCAGCAGCATGTCCTCACATCACTGTGGTGTTTCAGTCACGTCTGAGAGGTCTGTGGTCTGTCTCTTATGTGTGTGTGTGAGCATCCTTTCAAACACACTGCTTTCATTAACCCTGTCTGAGCTGGTTTACATGGGAGTTCCACAATGGAATGTGAAGACTTTTATTTATTTCATTTTGTGAACCAGAGGCTCCTCCACGATGCTCCACAGCCATGTCCGAGGCCGTGTCATTGCTGTGAAAATGTCTGTTCTTCTCATAGAGACAAATGTGTATTTATGGGATTGACGGGAAGCAGGATGACTGCAGCATTTTTCTTTTTGGTGTGTATGTGATGTTGTTTTTACTGTTTCCTCACAGCAGAACAGCCCTGATGAATACATGCGTCTCTTTTTCCCCTCATAGAAGAAAATCTCTCAGATTTTCAAAGTAAACATCATGTGACTCAGCATTCTCTTAAAGGGGAAAAGCTCTAATCCAGAAGTGAAGTATCATTATGAATGGAAAACAAATTTCTCTACACTTTTATCATTTAAGTACCTTTTTGTCTCGCTTATCAGTAAAAGCTGCCATGTTGGGTATTGATCTGTGCAGAATGAAAGCAGCTGTTTGTCATGGATTCTTATCTTGTCTCATTATAAATGAGTCCCGAGGCCCGATGGGATTAACCTGTATAAATAAAGGTTGAATGAATCTGAACCACTGCAGTAACTTCACGTATTTGATAACACTGAAACTTGAGCAAATGGTATAAAAAAAAAGAAGAAGTATGTGGGTTTTTTTCATGCTTTGCTCCAACTCACACCAGAACAGTGCTTGATACACGTTTCATTTTTTTTCATCCATCCATCCATTTTCGTCCGCTTATCCGGGGTCGGGTCGCGGGGGTAGTAGCCTAAGTAGGGAGGCCCAGACTTCCCTCTCCCCAGCCACTTGGAGCAGCTCCTCTGGGGGAATCCCAAGGCGTTCCCAGGCCAGCCGAGAAACATAGTCCCTCCAGCGTGTCCTGGGTCTTCCTCTGGGTCTCCTCCCGGTGGGACATGCCCGGAACACCTCACCAGGGAGGCGTCCAGGAGGCATCCTAACCAGATGCCCGAGCCACCTCAACTGGCTCCTCTCGATGTGGAGAAGCAGCGGCTCTACTCCGAGTCCCTCCCGGATGACTGAGCTTCTCACCCTATCTCTAAGGGAGAGTCCAGACACCCTGCGGAGAAAACTCATTTCAGCCGCTTGTATCCGAGATCTCGTTCTTTCGGTCACAACCCAAAGCTCATGACCATAGATGAGGGTGGGAACGTAGATCGATCGGTAAATTGAGAGCTTTGCCTTTCGACTCAGCTCTCTCTTCACCACGACAGACCGGTACAGCGCCCGCTTCACTGCGGATGCTGCACCTATCCGCCTATCGATCTCACGCTCCAGTTTTCCCTCATTCGTGAACAAGACCCCGAGATACTTAAACTCCTCCACTTGGGGCAGGACCTCCTCCCCGACCCGGAGAGGGCATGCTACCCTTTTCCGGCTCAAGACCATGGCCTCGGATTTGGAGGAACTGATCCTCATCCCGGCCGCATCACACTCGGCTGCAAACCGCTCCAGCGAAAGCTGTAGATCACGATCTGATGAAGCCAATAGGACCACATCATCTGCAAAAAACAGAGAAGCGATTCTAAGGCCACCAAAACGGATCCTCTCAACACCTTGGCTGCGCCTAGAAATTCTGTCCATAAAAGTTATGAACAGAATCGGTGACAAAGGGCAACCTTGGCGGAGTCCAACTCTCACCGGAAACGAGCCTGACTTACTGCCGGCAATGCGGACCAAGCTCTGACACCGGTCGTACAGGGACCTAACAGCCCTTATCAAAGGGCCTGGTACCCCATACTCCCGGAGTACCCCCCACAGAACCCCCCGAGGGACGCGGTCGAATGCCTTCTCCAAGTCCACAAAGCACATGTAAACTGGTTGGGCAAACTCCCACGCACCCTCCAGGACCCTGTTGAGGGTGTAGAGCTGGTCCAGTGTTCCACGACCAGCACGAAAACCACACTGCTCCTCCTGAATCCGAGGTTCGACTATCCGACGGACCCTCCTCTCCAGAACCCCTGAATAGACCTTACCAGGGAGGCTTAAGAGTGTGATCCCCCTATAGTTGGAACACACCCTACGGTCCCCCTTTTTGAATAGGGGAACCACCACCCCAGTCTGCCAATCCAAGGGAACTGCCCCCGATGTCCACGCGATATTGCAGAGTCGCGTAAGCCAACACAACCCCACAACATCCAGAGCCCTAAGGAACTCAGGGCGAATCTCATCCACCCCTGGAGCCCTTCGCCCATCTCTGACTTTTCCTGATGCTGAGAAACTCGTCCATGCCTTTGTCTCCTCCAGGCTCGACTACTGCAACTCCCTGTTTATTGGTATCCCTGGCAAAAACCTTCAGAAACTTCAATACATTCAAAACAGTGCAGCTAGGATTCTGTTGAGAGTTCGTAAATTTGAACATATTACACCCATTCTCCATAACCTCCATTGGCTTCCTGTCACCTACAGAATTCAATACAAAACTGCTCTCATTACCCATCAATGCTTGCACGGCACTTCACCTGACTATCTAAAGGACATTCTTGCACCATATTCATCCACCCGGTCTCTACGATCACAGAACAGTAATTTCCTTTATATTCCTCGGACCAAATTGAGGACCATGGGAGACCGAGCATTCTGTGTGGCTGCCCCCCGCCTGTGGAACTCCCTCCCTGATGACCTGAGAGCTCCACAGTCACTGGTTGACTTTAAAAGCAGCATAAAGACCTTTCTTTTTAAGCAAGCCTATTCTGCCTCCACATGATTTTATCTTTGATCTTAGCTGATATCATTATTGATTTTACTTGATTTTATTGATTTTACTTGTTTTATTTTATTTATTTTTTAAGCAAGCCTAATCTGCATCCACATGATTTTATCTTGATCTTAGTCGATATTATTATTGATTTTATTTGATTTTATCACTTGTTTTATTTTGATCTTTGCTTTATTACAATTTGTAGCACTTTGAGATTTTTATTAATGAAAAGTGCATTATAAATGGAATTCATTATTATTATTATTATTACCCCTGGAGCCCTGCCACCGCGGAGCTTTTTAACCACCTCGGTGACCTCAGCACCAGAGATTGGAGAGCCCGACCCAAAGTCCCCAGGCTCCGCTTCCTCAGTGGAAGACGTGCCAGTAGGATTGAGGAGGTCTTCGAAGTACTCCGCCCACCGACTCACAACATCCCGAGTTGAGGTCAACAGCACGCCATCCCCACCATAAATGGTGTTGGTCGCGTACCGCTTTCCCCCCCTGAGACGCCGGATGGTGGACCAGAATCGCCTCGAAGCCGTACGGAAGTCATTCTCCATGGCCTCTCCGAACTCCTCCCACGCCCGAGTTTTTGCCTCAGCAACCACCCGAGCCGCATGCCGCTTGGACTGTCGGTACCTATCTGCTGCTTCCGGGGTCCCACAGGCCAAAAAGGCCCAATAGGACTCCTTCTTCAGCTTGACAGCATCCCTCACCGCCGGTGTCCACCACCGGGTTCGAGGGTTGCCACCACGACAGGCACCAACAACCTTGCGGCCACAACTCTGATAAGCTGCCTCGACAATAGAGGCGCGGAACATGGCCCACTCGGACTCAATGTCCCCCGCCTCCCTCGGAACGTGTTCAAAGCTCTCCCGGAGGTGGGAGTTAAAGCTCCGTCTTACGGGAGACTCTGCCAGACGTTCCCAGCAGACCCTCACAATACGTTTGGGTCTGCCAGGTCTGACCGGCATCCTCCCCCACCATCGGAGCCAACTCACCACCAGGTAGTGGTCAGTTGACAGCTCCGCCCCTCTCTTCACCCGAGTGTCCAGGACATGCGGCCGCAGATCAGATGAGACGACAACAAAGTCGATCATCGAACTGCGACCTAGGGTGTCCTGGTGCCAAGAGCACATATGTACACCCTTATGCCTGAACATGGTGTTCGTTATGGACAATCCATGACGAGCACAGAAGTCCAACAACAGAAACACCACTCGGGTTCAGATCAGGGGGGCCGTTCCTCCCAACCACACCCCTCCAGGTCTCACTGTCATTGCCCACGTGAGCGTTGAAGTCCCCCAGTAGAACAAGGGAGTCCCCAGGAGGCGCACTCTCCAATACCCCCTCCAAGGACTCCAAAAAGGGTGGGTAGTCTGAGCTGCCGTTTGGCGCATAGGCACAAACAACAGTCAGAGCCCGTCCCCCCACACGTAGGCGAAGGGAGGCTACCCTCTCGTTCACCGGGGTGAACCCCAACGTACAGGCACCAAGATGGGGGGCAACCAGTATGCCCACTCCTGCTCGGCGCCTCTCACCAGGGGCAACTCCAGAGTGGAAGAGTGTCCAACCCCTCTCAAGGAAACTGGTTCCAGAGCCAGAGCCATGCGTTGAGGTCATTTTTTTTGTCTCACCTTAAAAGAAAATCTCCCAGATTTCAAAAGAGAAACCTCAAAAATGCATAATGGGCTACAACAGGTGGCCCAGGGGCCAAACCAGTCCCACAGGTGAACTCAGTTCAGCCCAACAATGAATTCATTTTTAAATAAAACTAAATTTTAAACCATTAAACAAACTTATTTAATGACAATAACTGCTGGATGTCCAGCCCTTGAGCTTTTGGCTTTCGGTATCTGAGCCCCCCCTGAACAATTTCTAGCCCTGGGCTAGAGTACAGTATGTCTAATTATAACTTTCTGGAGGATTTTTGTACTTTTATACAGAAATGTAATGTTTTTACATCATCTGCCACCACGGCTGGCCAGGGATCATGTTCATTCAATTCAATTCAGTTTATTTGTATAGCATCAAATCACAACGAAGTTGTCTCAGGGCACTTTACAGGAACATTCACATACATAGAAAAGACAATTAGTAAAGTTCTCTATAAAAGGAAGCAGCAGACAAGTTGAATCTTCACTTCATCGCAGTCTCCCATCCTGAACAAGCACAGTGGCAACAGTGGAAAGGAAAAACTTCCTTGGAACAGTAAGAAACCTCCAGCAGCCATCTGCTTTGACCGGCTGGGTTGAGAGGACAGGAAGGAGACAAACGAACACAGAATGGCAGGTTCAGATGTAGGTGCAGGTGTACCTGAAAGACAAAAACACACGTTAGGATAGAAAAAATATTTACAAATACAAAACAGGTTGAGCAGAATAAGTAAAGACAGAGTGAAAAAGTATGGTCAGTTTGTCCTCCAGCAGACTAAGCATATAGCAGTATAACTAAGGAACAGCTCAGGAAACCCAAGCCGACCCTAACTATAGGATTTATCAAAAAAGGAAAGTCTTAATCCCAGTCTTCAAACTGGACAATGTGTCAACTTCATGGACAGAAACTGGAAGTTGGTTCCACAAGAGAGGAGCCTGAGAACTGAAAGATCTTCCTCCTATTCTGCTTTTGGAAACTCTAGGAACAACAAGTAAACCTGCAGTCTGAGAGCGAAGTGACCTGTTAGGAATATATGGAAAGATAAGATCTGTAATATAAGATGGAGCTAGGTGGTTGAGAGCTTTGTAGGTTAGAAGTAAGATTTTGAATTTAATTCTGGATTTGACAGGGAGCCAGTGGAGAGAAGCTAAAACTGGAAAGATATGATCTCTCCCACTAACTCCAGTTAAGATTCTGGCAGCAGCATTTTGGATCAACTGAAGACTTTTTAAAGAAGTATTTGTACACCCAGATAAACCATTGCAATAGTCCAGTCTAGACATGACAAATGCATGAACCAGTTTTTCTGCACCATTTTTAGATGTTTCTAATTTTAGTGATATTACGCAGGTGGAAGAAGGAGGTTCTAGTAATGTTTTTAATGTGGGGGATAAAAGACACGTCCTGATCAAAAATAACATCAAGATTTTTAACATTAGAACTGGAGACCAGATTAATGCCATCCAAGGAGGGGGAACGACTGAAAATTTAATTCCTAAGATGCTCAGGTCCAAAAACTAAAACATCAGTTATGTCTGTAATCAAAGGCAGAAAAATTAGAGTCATCCAGGTTTTTATGTCTTTAAGACATGGTTGTAGCTGATTGGATTCATTCAGTTACATGGACAAATATAATTGTATCATCAGCATAACAATGAAAATATCCCATGCTGTTTAATAACTTTACCTAAGGGAAGCATCTATGAAGTAAAGTGTATTGGCCCAAGCAATGAGCCCTGAGGGACTCTATGACTAATTTTGGTGTATGAAGAAGATTCATTATTTAAATTTACAAACTGAAATCAAAATATGATTTAAACCATTTTCTTTTGTAACTTGTGTCTCGGTGTGTTTGTTAATTTATTTGTCTGTTAGGAAAATTTCTCATGAAGCACTGGATGGATTTTAATGAAACACTCAGAAATTAATGCCTGGATGTGCCTCTATGACTGCTTAACTTTTGTAGTGAACCTGAATCAAGGTGGCAGCCACAGTCTCTCAGCATCACTCTACACAAAAATGTCTTTAATTCAGTCACTTTTACAAATATTAACCTAAAACTGCGAGTCATCCTCAACAGTTACACTGAGCAGATACCCGAGACTGCACAGTCAAGAAAACTATTCTGATCTTAATCTGAAATTATAGAAGATATAGAACAAATGTTGGAATTGATAAAGAGAGAATTTGTCAAGATACAAACTTGGTTTAAAATAAATAAATAATCATTAAATCTAGAAAAAACTAATTACATGATATTCAGTAATAAAAAGAAAACTGTTGATGTTCCACTCAAAATTGAGGGTGTTGAGATTTGTAGAGTGAATGAGGTGAAGTTTTTGGGTGTTATCATTGATGACAAACTGACATGGAAACAACACATAAATTCTGTAAGAATAAAAATAGCTAAATCGATTGCAGTACTGTACAAAGTCAGAGACCTATTGAATGATAAAGCTCTGTATTTGTTGTATAACACAATCATTGTTCCACACTTAATCTATTGTATTGATGTTTGGGGGAAAGCGTGTAAAACAATCACAAAGCCTATTTTTGTATTACAGAAAAGAGCTGTAAGAATTATCACTAGAAAACATTACCGTCATCCATCAAGTACATTATTTTATCAACTGAAGTTATTGAAGTTCCATGATTTGGTAGACTATAATATTTTATCAGTTATGTATAGGGCTCAAAATAATGCATTACCTTTAAATATCCAAATGCATTTTGTTAAAAGACAAAGTTGTTATAATCTTAAGGGGACAGAGATGTTTGTAAAACCACAATTCAGAACTAGTTTGAAGGGACGTTCTACCTCAATCCAGGGAATTAGATTATGGAATGGCTTGGAGAATGTAGTTAAAAATGCCAAGTCAATGTTTACATTTAAGAAAATGATCAAAACGAATGTGTTAAAAATATATATGAAATAGCGTAATGTGTATTGTATTAGTTAGAAAATTAGAAAGAGTTAGTCATTTTGTACTGTTGGTTGAAGATTATTATTGTTTAATCTGATTGTTGGAAAAAAGGGGCAGATATAATAAGATTTATTCTTCTTTCTGCTACCTTTCATTTTTTTATATTTTGTACATTATCATTTATAGGATTGTCTTGTATTGTTTCTTTTGTAAAAAAAAATGAACAAATTTAATAAACATAAACATAAACATAAAATTAAGGGCAGCAGGCGACGTGCATTGCTCATTCAAGGAATTCTCATTCATTTTATGCCATTAAGTTTCACTTATCGAGAGATTTCACAGTCAAACGCAAGATTTTAAAGCTGACAAATCTTTTGGCATTAAATAGACTGTAGAATCAAAACATCTCAATGAAAAAAAGTGAGTCACTGAAAAAAGCATAAATCCCATCAACATTTTAACGTAATTACTTTGTGGTTTGCCTAAAGGCAGGATTGCTACACTGCTGTGCAATTCCTGGAAAAGTCACGGGAATCTTTTGAGAAAAGCTGGAAGGTGGAATCTGTTTCAACAAGTTTTGCTTCAAACTCGAGAGAATTTATCTCCGTGTGAGAGTTTTAAGTTATTTGAAGAAAAAAAAAGGGTTTGTATGGAATAACACCACAAATTAAACCATAAGGTGGAATAAAAACATGCAAAGTTTAACACATTCGAGTTGTTTTATTATGAGTTGACATGACAAATAAAAATCTGAAAAGCCACCCTTAAAACAAAAAATTACACCATTATTTTTTATTGAAGGTGTGCAGGTGTGTGTGTCTGTTATCAAAATATCTCCACTGGAAGAACTTTAATAAAACTTGCAGAAAGTACCGATGAGATGTACTTTTGGAGTCGCTCCGATTCAAGATGGCCGCCACAGTCAAATACCCGTAAAAACACAAAAAACTTGTCACTAAGTCCGTTATAGAGGTATAAACCTAAAGTTTGGTGTGGTAGTAGCTGAGAGTTATCCCAAACACATGCACTGAGTGTGACTTGTGTACAGTATATGCCATTGTTGTGGGTTGAGGTTGTTTTAGTTTTGATCAGTTCCTTTGTCTTTTAGTTGTTTGGTTGTTTTGTTGTTGTTTGTTTTGAGTCTCCGCCTGTCGCCCTCAGTTTTCTACGAATTTAATTTCACAGTTTTGTTCCATCGGTTAGTCGGTCCCACTCCCATCCCAGTCTACAGAAGATCTTTGGGTTTACTTCACCTCGGTCAGATCTTTATGATGCTGTTCGGTGTTCGTATGTGTATTCAATAAAGTTTTGTACAGATTTCAACCTGCCTGCCATTTTGGATCCAGAACAATCCTGACAGCATCACATCATTTACACCATGAGATGATCCATCCATCCATCCACAATTCATCCATCATCTTTCGCGCAGGGGCAGCAGACTGAGCAGGGAGGCCCAGACATCTCTTTCCACAGCCACCTCTTCCTGCTCTTCTGGGAGTACCACTAGGCGTTCCCAGACCAAGCGAGAGAAGGGGGTCCTGGGTCTTCCCCGGGGTCTCCTCCCAGTCGGACATGCCTGAAGCAGCTCCCTAGGGAGGTGCACAGGAAGCATCCTTACCAGATGCCCAAACCACCTCAACTGACTCCTCTCGATGTGGAGGAGCAGCTACTCCAGGTCTCTCCTGATAACCGAACTTCTCACCCCATCTCTAAGGGAGAGTCCAGCTACCCTGCAGAGGACATTCATTTCAATCTCCTGTATCCACAATCTCCTTCTTTCAGTCACTGCCCATAGCTCATGACCAGAGGTGAGGGTAGGAATGTAGACTGACCAATAAACAGAGTTTTGCCTTACAGTTCAGCTCCCGCTTCACCGCAATGGACCGGCACAGAGTCCACTATACTGCAGATGCTGCACCAATCCCGCTTCGGATGTTGTCAGTCCATACAATTGGGCGTTATTAGCTGTTATCATCCCCAAAAATAGCGGCGAAACTGTCCAATCTACCTCCTAGCATGTTTAAAATAACATTATCAGCGTTATTATTAGGGCTGAACAATTAATTGCATTTGCAATAATATCGCAATATGATAAAATGAGATTTTCTAATTGCGAAGGCTGCAATTTAACTGGTCACGTGACACAAATCTTTTATCAACACTTAAAAAAAAAAACACCACAAAGACATTTACGATGGTTGCATGGCTAGAATGACAACAACCAGTGCTTCAACTTCAAGTAAGCAAAGTATCAGCCGACAGGGATCACTGACCGAACTGTTTGAACTTCAAACAGTAATTTTTTTATATCTAATTTTTTATATTTATTTATTAACTGTCATGTGAAGTTCAGACAGTAGTTAGGAAGTTCACTTAACATGTTTACTATTATGTTTATGAAACAAGAAAAAATAGAAATGGTGAAAAGAAAAGGCATAGATTTGTTTGCTTTATTGTAATCTCTGCTTTAAATAAATCTGACATTGTTTATTATAAAACAGATTGATTTATTGCTTCTGTTTGTTGAAAAATACTTGAGAAGATATAAAAAAATAATCGCGTTTTAAATCGCAATTGCAATTTATAGAAAAAAAAATTGCAATTAGATGATTTTCCAAAATCCTTCATTGCGCGAGCCACGAGGCCTTGGGCCTTGTAGCAACTCTCGAGTTGTTTCTCCGAAGCGCGACAGGCTTTGCTGGGCAGCGTTGGTTTCATCCCCGTGGCTGTGGGGGCCAGGTGAGCCGCCAGAGACTCCTCTATTGGGGGTGCGCTGGCAAGGCCCAGAGCCTCCATTCCCGCGACATCCAAGAGTCGGGACAATGGCAGCATGATGGGAGCCCTGGGTTCCACCCAGGAGCGCTTGATTTAGCGAGTTCCGTTAGAAAATCCGGAAAAATTGGCATTTTCTGCGAAGTTGTCGGTTGCTTCGCGTAGAAATAGTTTCCCGCCAGCCTCGTAGCCTGTTGGCGAAGCGTGTGGTCCTGCCACGTGACCTGCAGGGCATCAGCGGCCCTATGGCACAGGTCGAACAGGGTAGGCACCGACAAGTCTGGTTCCGGAAGGTTCTGCGCCAGGTTCTGGGAGGAGTGAATAGTTTCTCCCTTGTCACCATAGTCGGCGTCTATGTCGGACACTTCTGGCGTCGAGTCTTTGACAGCAAGAGAGGAGTCCGACGCGTTGTCCTCCCCGACTCGGCCATTGCACTCCAGGTCCACGTTTTCAGGCTCCGGTTCTGGAGCAGGCAGGTTAGTGCGACGTGCGACCTTCATCGCCGCGGTCCTTGCCTTAGATTTGGCCAACATGTCCGTGCGGCGTTTCCTCACTGTGGCCGTCATTCGACGACAGTGGGGGCAGGAGTCGGGGGATTACAGCGCTTTCCTCGCGTGCAGGATTCCTAGGCAGATAGGACAGGCCTCGTGGGTGTCCGTCGCCGAAAGGGAGTAGCCGCAGCCGCTGGGGCATGGGCGCGAGCGAGGACTCGTCGTACTGGTTTTCTTCTTCTTTGTCCTCCATTTTCCTTTCTCGGGAGCCATGTCCGGAGACGAGAAGAGTAGAAGTTGGTTTTAGTTTCCTTTTGTTCGAAGCCGTCTTCTCCGTCGTCTTGCTTTCGCTAGTAGACTGCTAGTTAGATTAGTAGAAGATTGTGACGCAGTTAGCGTCTTCGAGCGAAGCTGCGGGAAAGAAGAAAACTTCGGGTAAGTAGAAAAATGCTGGACTAGCTTTCGCCAATCCATCAGTACGCAGGAAAATTCTCTCTGTACGCTTAGTGTAGGGAGCTAGCTCACCTCAATCAAGCGACGCGACAACAGAGAGGTCCCACGATGTTCAGGTGTTTCAGCGAGGTGAAGGGCAAAAAAGAGAAAGATGGAGGGGCGTCAGTCACTTAAGTACCTGAAAGGCGGTACCTCTGACACGGGGTGACGCCCCCTCC
>JBBPBX010006205.1:14542-36284 GCA_038048925.1 Garcialebias charrua
TATATATATATATATATATGTATATATATATATATATATATATATATATATATGTATATATATATATATATATATATATATATATATATATGTATATATGTATGTATGTATGTATATATATATGTATGTATATATATATATGTATGTATGTATGTATGTATGTATGTATGTATGTATGTATGTATGTATGTATGTATGTATGTATGTATGTATGTATGTATGTATGTATGTATGTATGTATGTATGTATGTATGTATGTATGTATGTATGTATGTATGTATGTATGTATGTATGTATGTATATGTATGTATGTATGTATGTATGTATGTATGTATGTATGTATGTATGTACAAGTTTGTACTGTATATGTATATTGTCTAATAACACCTTGGGGTCAACAGCTAAATTTGCTCAGGTGACAAAATCCCACTGAACAGGCTTTGCAGGGGGCTGAAGCAAGAAATACACTAATATTAATAATAATAATAATAATAATAATAATAATAATAATAATAATAATAATAATAATAATAATATAATAATGTTTGTGAAGTCTCAGTTTTTAAGTCTGCTTTGGCATTTGGAAGTTTAGCATCTATGAAAAAATGTATTTTATTACACGTATTTCAACATCAGAGTTCATACATAATATTTATTTTTATTTGGCATAAAAAACCATTTGTTAGTTCGAAGATACAGACTTTTGAATGCAATTGTTCTTTTTACCATAAGTTTTACTTTAGGTTTTATTACAGTTACAATACTTTTATTGCATAAAACTATTATATATGTTACTGTGTTTTTATTTTTAATTAAATATTTTGCTTGTGTCACTGCATACGGATGCTAAATAATAATAAAAACACTTGGATTAAATAGCAGTTTAGTTTGACATAAAATAAGTATCATAAAGAATTTAAACTAATCAATTATTTAAAAATTGTTGACTTAGCTATGGGGCAGCACGGTGGCACAGTTGGGAGAGTTGCTGCCTCTCAGCGAGTAGGTCGCCTTGGTCTAAATCCTGGCCTGGGGGGTCTTTCTGGGTGGTGTTTGCATGTTCTCTCCGTGCATGCGTGGGTTTTCTCTGGGAATTCCAGTTTCCTCCCACGGACCAAAAATGTGCATGTTAGACTGATTGGTAACTCCAAAGGTGTGAGTGAGAGAGTGAATGGTTCCCTGATGCATGCTCAATAATCCAGGTAGAAAAATCTAAAAAAGCTAAGTCTGGTCCTCTGGACATTCAAAAAACAAAACAAAACAAAAAAAATGTAGAAACGTTTCGTCTTTCGTCTGAAAGACTTCCTCAGTCTGAGGTGCTGTATTCAGCTCAGTCTTATAAATAGCACCCTCTCACAGTGAGTAGCCAGTTGGCTGATGACAGCTGAAACCAGCTGCTCACATGATCAAGGAGGACCATCAGCCTAACGATGGATCGTTAGCACCCTGATGGTTGTTTGCTATTCACAGAGGGCTGAGTGATACTAGCAATAACAGCATTGTAAGAGGGGGACAGTTGAACCCGGAGGCCTCCACCTCTGTTTAATGATGGACGGTTTCTTTTCACAAAGATGGCCTCCTTTACTCCTCTCTCAAACCATCGTTCCTCTCTATCAAGGATGTGAACATCTTCATCCCTGAAAGAGTGACCGCTGGCCTGGAGATGAGTGTAGACTGCAGAGTCCTGACCTGATGATGTTGATCTTCTGTGCTGGGCCATCCTTTTGGCCAGTGGCTGTTTAGTTTCCCCGATATAAGACTGATCACAGCCCTCCTGACACTGAACAGCATAATAATAATAATAATAATAAATTCAATTTATACCGCACTTTTCATTAATAAAAATCTCAAAGTGCTACAACAAATAAAAACAAGTGATAAAATCAAATAAAATCAATAATGGTATTAACTAAGATTAAAAACAGAATCATGTGGAGGCAGAATAGGCCTGCTTAAAAAATAAATAAATAAATAAAATAAAACAAGTGATAAAATCAAGTAAAATCTATAATACTATCAACCAAGATCAAAGATAAAATCATGCGGGGGCAGAATAGGCTTGCTTAAAAAGAAAAGTCTTTAAACCGCTTTTAAAGTCAACCAGTGACTGTGGAGCTCTCAGGTAGTCAGGAAGGGAGTTCCATAGGCGGGGGGCAGCCACACAGAATGCCCTGTCTCCCATGGTCCTTAATTTGGTTCGTGGAATGTGAAGTAGATTACTGTTCTGTGATCGTAGAGACCGGGTGGATGAATATGGTGCAAGAATGTCCTTTAGATAGTCAGGTGAAGTTCCATGTAAGCATTGATGTGTAATGAGAGCAGTTTTGTATTGAATTCTGTAGGTGACAGGAAGCCAATGGAGGTTATGGAGAATGGGTGTAATATGTTCAAATTTACGAGCTCTCAATAAAATCCTTGCTGCACTGTTTTGAATATATTGAAGTTTCTGAAGGTTTTTGCCAGGGATTCCAATAAACAGGGAGTTGCAGTAGTCGAGCCTGGAGGAGACAAAGGCATGGACGAGTTTCTCAGCATCGGAAAAAGTCAGAGATGGGCGAAGTCTGGAGATGTTTCGAAGATGGAAGAAGCAAGTTTTAAACAGATGCTTAATGTGAGTTTCAAATGTAAGATGAGAGTCCATTTTTATTCCAAGATTTGTAACAGAGGTGGAGAGGGGGATGTCTTGACCAGAGAAGGAGATTGTTGTTAAAGTTGATGTTTGTATCTGGTGAGGGGTGCCAATCATTATGGCCTCAGTCTTGGAGCAGTTTAATTGAAGAAAGTTCTGATTCATCCATGCCCTTATTTCCTCCAGGCAGGCAGAGAGGGCAGTGAGTGAAGATGGAGATGGGGATGATGAGGATGATCCAGTCCTGATGTAAAGCTGTGTGTCGTCGGCATAGCAGTGAAAAGAAATGTTGAACTGATTAATAATTTGACCTAAAGGCAGCATGTAAAGGGAAAACAGCAGGGGCCCCAGAACTGACCCTTGAGGGACACCACAGGAGACACCGACTGTCTGGGAAGTGGCATTGCCAAGACTAACGCATTCCAGCCTATCGGAGAGGAAAGATTTGAACCAGTCCAGGACAGTGTCACAGAGACCGACCTCCACATGAAGACGGTGGAGGAGAATATTATGGTCCACAGTGTCGAAGGCTGCAGTGAGGTCAAGGAGGACAAGGACGGAGGGAGAGCCAGTGTCAGCAGCCATGAGGATATCATTTGTAACTCTCAGTAATGCAGTCTCAGTACTGTGAGCTGCTCTGAATCCAGATTGAAACTTCTCGTACAGAGAGTGTTGCTGTAGGTGGTCCTGCAGCTGAGCAGCAACTGCTTTTTCCAGCACTTTGGACAGAAACGGGAGGTGGGAAATTGGGCGGTAATTAGAAAAAATGTCGGGATCCAAGTTAGATTTTTTCAGAAGAGGCCTAATGATGGCAGTTTTTAGAGGCAGTGGAACATGACCAGATTGTAGAGACTGATTTATTATTTGAGTGATTAATGGGCTTATTGCAGAGTGATTGGATTTTATGAGAGATGAGGGGAAGGGATCCAGGGCGCAGGATGAAGGCTTCATTTTCTTTATGATGGACTCCACCTCACTCTGAACAACCTCATCAAAGCTGCTCAGGGACCCAGGATGCAGACGGGTAGATGGTAAACGAAGATCAGGGAGGTTGTGAAGCTGAGATCTGATGGTGTCAATTTTGTTTTTAAATGATGAAAGGAACAGGTCGCATTTTTGAACACATTCCTCAGAAGTTTGTTTAATGGGATTAAGTAGATGAGTTACTGTGGAGAAGAGCTGTTTAGAGTTACCAGGGCAGGTGTTGATGATGTTGGAGTAATACTTGGAGCGTGCTTCTTTAAGAGAATAGGCGTATGCTTTCTGATGTTCTTTGTATGCCTGCTTATGTACCGAGAGACCAGATGATTTTAGACGTCTCTCGATAGCACGGCCAGTTGCCTTCATCCTGCGGAGCTCACCAGTGTACCAGGGGGCTGAACGGGAGAAAGACACCAGTCTTGTCTTCAAGGGAGCATGTAGGTCCAGAAGCTCTTGGAGAGATCGGTTGTAGTAATCAACGGAGTCATTGGCAGATGAATGATTGACAACGGTCAGGGCGTGAAGATCAGCGGACAGAACATCAGGGGAAATGTTTTTAAAGTCCCGGAACTGGATGGGTCGCTTTGGGTTTGAAGCAGGTGAAGTTGAAGGCACTTCCAGAGAGATGACACTGTGGTCCGAGACACCCAGGTCATATACAGATAAGTTATTGATGAGTACAGTGTCTGTAATCACCAAATCCAGAGTATGCCCCCTGCTGTGCGTAGGGACGTCCACATGTTGGGTGAGATTAAGAGAGTCCAGAAGAGACTTAAAATCTGTTGCCAACGGGGAAGAGGAATTGTCCATGTGGATATTTAGATCGCCAAGAAAAATAGTTTTCACAGGGGAGGTGCAGAAAAAGGTGAGGAGGTCATGCATCTCTGAGTTAAATGAAACATGCGGTTTGGGAGGTCTATAAATCAATATAACGTTCATCAGGAGTGGGGCTTTGAAGTTGAAGGCCAAACTTTCAAAAGAGGAAAAGTCCTGAGAAGCTAGATGTGTCAATTTTAAATTATTGCGGTAGATTACAGCCAGACCACCACCGCGGCCAGTGCTGCGGGCTCTCTGCAGATAACTGTAACCAGACGGACAGGCCTCATTTAGAGAACTGTACACATCTGGCTGATGCCAAGTCTCTGTAAGACACATGAGGTCCAAGTCCTTCTCCAGAATGTGATCGTGAATTAGGCATGATTTGTTTGATAGTGACTGCACATTGAAAAGTTCTAATTTAATACCAGTTGGTGTAGAAGCCTTTTGAACCGGTTTCAGCAGACTGAAGTCCACTCCACGTTTTCCTTGCCACTTCGTGCGCTGTGGACTACAAGGGACTACAGACGCAGCGTTCTGATGACGTCGTCGAGGTGCGACACGTCTCTTGGACGAGACACACGCGATAGACCCAACCTGCGGCTGTCCAGAGTAGATGGATATCTTTCGAGAGCTTCTGTGGATATAACGAGGTCTACGCAGAAGTCCCAGTTGTTTGATGGTGGAAACAGAGGGAGGAATGGAGCAGTTGTTAAGTCCAAGCAGCTGCGAAGCAGAATACGTCAACATCGTGCCAGCCAAGCCGGGGGAAGCTAGCACAGAGCTAGCTGCTAACAGCAGACCCACGGCTCCGAAAGAAACAACCAAGAAGCAGAGGGATGTAACTTGGTTGAGCATATCGTGAAGAGGAGCACAGGAGAAAATCCAGGACAGTCCAGATGACACAGGAGGTTGACAGGCAGTAGGTGAGTGGAACAATAATTGCAGCTACGTAGTTCTTGAAGTAAGTTCGTGCTGGAGTTTGACAGGAGGTAGACAGCCCAAATTCCGGTTAGGAAGAGCTAGCCAAGCTGTCCGTAAAATCCTTATTAAAAAACCACTGAACAAAACGAGTCCAGATAAATATCCATAAAATGTCCAAAAAAATAGCAACAGTAAAATAACTATTTAGCGTGGAGAAGCGGCGACATCACGCCAGCGTCCTCTCCAGCTGGTGTCCAACAGTTCAGGGAGTTTTTTCAGTTCACACACACACGGTGAAAAGTGGTTTCACTAAAAGTTTAAAAAACTCAATTTAAGCCATCTAAACTGTCTAACAACATAAATTTGTCTCTGACAAGACCGCAGTTCGAGCGTTTATCACGAACATACTAGAAACACAATACACAATATTACTCTGTTTGTGCCGGGGGACTGGATCTTTGGGATGAACCAGTCTTTGCCGTAATGTATTTTGGGGTTTAAAAGCCACTGGGACGTTGTGTTTAGAAAATAAACGTCTCAATGTCTCTGAAACTCCCGCAACATACGGAATGACCACTGGTCTGGGTCTGGGTTCCTTCTTTTCACCTGATGGCTGGCTGGAGTCCTGTTTGGGTTTCTTCTCTGCTTTCAGGAAGGCCCAGTTAGGATATCCACATTTCTCTAGAGCCTGTTTTGTGTGTGATTTCTCCTTCTGTCTGGCTCCTGAGTTAGTGGGGACGCTGTCTGCTCTGTGATACAGAGTCCTGATGACTCCTAACTTGTGCTCCAGAGGGTGATGGGAGTCAAACTGTAAATACTGGTCTGTGTGGGTGGGTTTGCGGTACACCTCAGTTTGCAAATTTCCTCTATCAGAAACTGAGACCTCACAGTCCAAGAAAGCCAACCTGCCATTTTTTACATCTTCTCGTGTGAACTTGATATATTTATCCACAGAGTTGATGTGATCAGTGAAATGTTGGACTTCCTGAGATTTAATTTTAACCCAGGTGTCGTCAACAAGGGGCGGCCGTGGCGTAGTGGTAATGGCAGTCGTCCCCCGATCGGAAGGTTGGAGGTTCGAATCCCGGTTCCCCACACCATGTGTCGTTGTGTCCCTGGGCAAGACACTTAACCCCGAGTTGCTCCCGGTAGGACTGGATGGAGCCTTGCATGGCAGTCTGCCGCTACCGGTGTATGAATGTGTGTATGAATGGGTGAATGGTTGGTATTGTAAAGCGCTTTGGGGTCCCTCATAGGGGGCTGGAAAGCACCATATAAATAAGCTCCATTTACCATTTACCAACATACCTGACCAATGACTTGGTGGTCTCCCTGAAAAGGACGTCAAGGCTCTCCTTTCTACCTCCTCCATGTACAGGTTGGCAACAATAGGAGAAACTGGAGACCCCATAGCACACCCATGTTTCTGCCTATAATATTGCTCCCCATATGTGAAGTAGGTTGACTGCAGGCACAGTTTCAAGAGTTGACACAGTTGCTCTGTGGAAAGCGTGGTCCTGCTGTTCAGAGTGGTGTCTGATTTTAACCTTAAACAGACCACCTCTACTGCCTCATCAACAGGAATGCACGTAAAGAGTGATGTGACATCAAAAGAGACCATTGTTTCATCAGTCTCCATGATGAAATCCCTCACCTTGGACTTCCATGGACTTTGTGGATAAGGGGAGTGTACTGACTGATAAGGGAACTTATCTTGTGCTTATCCTAGTGGCTGGGAAACCAGCCACTAGGGAGCACAAGCCAGTGTATCTCTTGTGCCGGTCCCAAGCCCGGGTAAATGGTGAGGGTTGTGTCAGGAATGGCATCCGATGTAAAACACTTGCCAAAACCATAATGCGAGTTCATCAAAGTGAAACCATACCGGATCGGTCGAGGCCCGGGTTAACAACGTCCGCCACCGGTGCTGTTGACAAACAGGGTGCCGGCGGAAATTGTACTACTGTTAGTCGAAGACCCCGAGGAGGGAAACGTGTCAGGAGACAGAGGGAGAGGAGGAAAGTGAAGAATGTAGGACTGAGGGTTGCAACTCTAAATGTGGGGACAATGACAGGCAAAGGTAGAGAGCTGGCTGACATGATGCAGAGAAGAAAGGTAGATGTTTTATGTGTCCAAGAGACCAAGTGGAAGGGCAGCAAGGCTCGCAGTATTGGAGCAGGGTTCAAACTGTTTTACCATGGTGTGGATAGAAAGAGAAATGGAGTAGGGGTGGTCCTGAAGGAGGAGTTGGCAAAGAATGTAGTAGAGGTGAAGAGAGTGTCAGATAGGGTGATGTGTCTGAAGGTAGAAGTAGAAGGTCTGATGCTAAACATAGTCAGTGGTTATGCTCCACAGGTTGGATGTGATGGGGAGGAGAAAGATAAATTTTGGAAAGATTTGGATGAAGTGATAGAGAGTATTCCCAGGGAGGAAAGAGTGGTGATTGGAGCAGACCTGAATGGACATGTTGGTGAAGGAAACAGAGGGGATGAGGAAGTGATGGGTAGGTTTGGTGTCAAGGAAAGAAACCAGGAAGGACAGATGGTGGTGGATTTTGCCAAGAGAATGGAAATGGCTATAGTCAATACCTATTTCCAAAAGAGGGAGGAACATAGAGTGACCTATAAGAGTGGAGGAAGGAGTACACAGGTCGACTACATTCTGTGTAGAAGAGGAAACCTGAGGGAGATTGGAGACTGTAAGGTTGTGGCAGGGGAGAGCGTGGCCAGACAGCATCGGATGGTTGTGTGTAGAATGACTGTTGTTGCGAAGAAGAGAAAAAGTAAAATCAGAGAAGAAGACCAAATGGTGGAAGCTAAAGAAGGAAGAATGTTGTGAGAAATTCAGAGACGAGCTGTTAAAGGCTCTGGGTGGTAAGAAAGAGCTTCCAAGTGACTGGGCTACTACAGCAACAGTAATTAGAGAGACAGGTAGGAAGTTCCCTTTCAGTTCGGTCTCGCGGTGCAACATACTTGCTATGAGAATTGCGCCCCCGCACGATTACCTGAAGGAATACATTCACGCCTTTTCAGCAGGGAGCGTCACCCCGCGCTAGAGGTACCACCCTTTAGGTACTTAGGCGACTGACGCCCCTCCAACTGTCTTTTTTTGCCCTTCACCTCGCAAAACCTGAACTACCTCTTCGCGGGACTTCTCTGCTGCTCCATCGCTCAACTTGAGGTGAGCTTGCTCCTGCACAGAGCGCACAGAGAATTTTTCCCTGCGTACTGCTGGACTAGCGAAAGCTAGTCCAGCACATTTCTCCTAACCCTGAAGCCTTTTGTCTTCTCTCTACAGGTTGCTTCGCTCAACGGTGTTATAACTACGCCACAACCGCTACCCCGGCTAATATACCTAGCGGGCTAGCCAGCGAAAGCGACACGACGGAGGAGACACTTAAACAACGAAAAAAAAGGATTCTGGAAGGTCTCACTCGCCTTATCTCGGACATGCCTCTGGAGAAGGGAAAGCGAAAGACAAAACTTCAAAGGAAAACCAGCGTGATGGCGAGCCCAACCTCACGCGCCTGTCCCAGCGGCTGAGGATTTTCCCTCGCAGCGATGGACACCCATGTGGCCTGTCCAGTCTGCCTGGGTATATTTCATGCAAGACGAGCTCTGGACACGCCCGACTCTTGCCCACATTGCAGCCAGATACTGGATGTGGTGCTACGGCATCGGGTGGACCTCGTGGCTAAGGCCATGGGAAGCTCAGCTGGTCCACAGGACCCAGACACCACGGAGACCCTCCCTCCGACTCCAGAGCTCGAACACATGGCTCTACACGAAAGCACGCGCGTCGAATGGAGCGACAGCCCTGACCCGCTTGCTCCCATGGTGGACCTAACAGTCAAGTTTGACAACAGAGGCATGATGAATGAAGACAAAATCTCCATCTCAGCCTCTGGTGAATTTTTCAGCGGAGGAACCAGAACTCGAAATCGAGGATCCGGGAGAGGACCTCTCCAGGACCCCGGTACCTTTGCTCCCTGAAACGGACTTCTCCATCCCGGCCCTGTTCGACCTGTGCCACAGAGCAACGGAGGCGCTAAACATCCCCTGACCAGAACCCCCGCCTCAGGTCACGAGGCTGGTGGGGAACTATTTTTATTCAAAACAGCAGGCTGCAACGAGGCAAAGGATGCCCGTGTTCCCAGACTTCCTCACGGAAATAACCCGCACCTGGCCTCAGCCACGAGCGCCCATGCTCCTTCCTCTCTCACAATTCCTTGACGTGGAAGGCATGGATCAGGTGGGATTAGCCAACGCGCCTCAGATTGAGGACACGCTGGCATCCCACCTAGCTCCCAAGTCATCAGGAACAAAACCGACTCTCCCCAGCAAAGCTTGCAAAGCCTCAGCGTCGCTTCTCGAGAAGTGCTACAGAGCTCAAGGACTCGTAGCGCTCGCCATGAACGCATCCACGATGATGCAGGCTTACCTCGCAGAAAAACTCCAACAACTGCAGGAAACCTCGGATAAGCAAGCTGCTGCCGAATTACTGGACGAAGCCCGCAGAGCTACAGACTTTGTTCTCTGTATGAGGGGGTCAGCTGCTGTGGCTCAGGGCAGAGGTATGACGGAAGTGGTCATCGCGATCCGCCACCTGTGGATGACGTTGACGGATTTACCGGAGGGACAAAAGGTGCCTTTTCTCCACCACTCGATAGAAGCGGAGGGACTTTTTGGCCAGACTTTGGAGCGAATCCAAACCAAGCTGGACCAAAGGCGCAGGCAGGCTGAAGCCCTCAGGGTGGGCATTCCCCGTCGGAGTTCCCCCCCCCCAGAGAGCCTGCTGGAGGCAGACCTGCACAGCCGCGGCACCGCTCGACGACGCGTGCGCCACCGCAGAAGCGGACAGCATACGAGGAGGAACCTCGGCAAAGACCCTCGCCGAGCCAACCTCGCTTCCGAGCACGCATGGAGCAAAATAGGTTTGTCCCACGCCAAGCGAGCAGGCAAAGGGCCTCGTCAAAAACGTGCCTGATGAACCAGGGCCACGTTTATATTTTAGACGACCTCCCGCCCACGCGGTAACGGGAGTGTTCGCACCTTGTTCAGACTTTATTTGTAGCAAAGTACAAATGGCTGATAACTCTGTTGCATGCACAAACCATGTTCTCCTTGCTGTGAGTGACATCATATCATGTATGTCGTTGCACGTAAGCACGAATAAAACTCATAAAACAGTACATCCCTGTTTTATTGACGAGCAAAAAAACAACAACACACCAACACAAATAATGTCAACAGTACGGGCCTCTCTGGCCTGTCAGCCGTCATAAAGGGGGGGACACATCCCCCTCCCTCACGGCTCATGGGGTGCCAGCCTATTCAATAATCCCCAGCAGGGTGCCTCAGGACATGTCTCCAGAAGACAGACCCGGAGGCATCTGTGAACAGACCCTACACCTTTCGCGGAGACAGGTGGGAAAGGGCACGTGTCCCAGCCCCGCTCCATTATGAGCAAGGGGCCGGCTAATACACTAACCAGACGAACACGTGACAGGTTCGCACCACAGGAGAGCACGTCAGATGCCCCAAGGCAGACACAATTTTCACACCCTCAAAGCAGTGGCTGTGATCACGTTACTGTGTGTGTAAAAGGATCAGAGTAGAACCAGAATTTTCCTCCTGATTTTGAAAGGAACTGGGCTCCTTATCAACAAATTATCTTGAGTCTGCCGGTCACAAAGGACCACCCCCACGTTCACACGTTGCTGTTGCTCCTTTATTATTCATGAAAGACACGCAACGCTCGAGCGGTAGAAGATCAGCACGTGACTTTCCTCACAAAGCTGCATCTAACTTGCTCCAACACAATAGTATCCCACTGGGTGGGACAACAATTGGAATCAGGAGATCTGCTCGTTTACAGAAGCAGCAGCCCCTCAATCCAATAAATCCTGTTTTGGAGGGAAATAATAGCTTTCCTGTTCCAACTCAATCTAATAAAATTAATAGACTTCATCTGTCTTCGAGGAGACTCGATCAGGAAGTCTGTTAACACATCAACGTGGAGGCCCACTCCCCAACCTGGTTGACCCTCAAAGACTCACACAGGAAGTCGCAACCCAGCTGTTTAGACCAGGATCTGGAATTAATTCCAGCCTGTTAGCTGAAAAGGACAGGCTGATGGCTTCGGGCCTGCCTGAGAATGTGGTGAAAACCATACAAAATACCCATGCCGGGTCAACACAGTCTCTATACGCAAAAGTGGCACATCTTCGAAGCCTGGTGCTCAGAAAGAAACATAAATTCTTATGCTTGCGACCTAGCTCAACTACTAACTTTCCTTCAGGATTTACTGGAAAAGGGTCGTTCTTATTCAACGATTAAAGTGTTCCTTGCAGCTATCTCTGCCTGTCACGAGGGCTGGGGACACAGGACTCCTGGAGCACATCCAATCATAATGAGATATATGAAAGGTGTGCTTCGAACCAAGCCACCCAGCAGGACCCTGACCCCTGGTTGGGATCTTGGCCTGGTCTTGGGAGCTCTTTGCGACCCACCATTTGAGCCTCTGAGCGAAATTAAGATAGATCTTCTATCTTATAAAACTGCTCTTCTCCTGGCTCTTTGCTCGGCAAAACGCGTGGGTGACCTCCATGCATTGTCTGTACATCCAATGTGTACCAGATTTGCCCCTGATGGGTCAAAGGTCACATTAAGGCCTAATCCCGCATACACTCCCAAGGTCTTGACTCTGAACCATAGGAGTATAGACTTTGATCTCTCCTCCTTCCCACCTGCTCCTGTCCTCACTCAGGAACAGGAAAGGCTACAGACTCTCTGCCCAGTGAGGGCTTTACGCACCTACATGCAGAGAACAGCCGAATGGAGGAGAACAAACCAACTGTTCATCTGCTTTGCCGCACTTGCTACATGAAAGGCCCTATCAAGACAGCGCCTCTCACATTGGGTGACGGAGGCCATTAAAAGGGCATATGGTAGCAAAGGTCAACAAGTGCCCCCTGGAGTCCATGCTCACTAAACCAGGGGCTTGGCCACTTCCTGGTCATTGTTCAACTCAGGCTGTTCTTTCTAATACACAATAGAAATTAGCTTTGAGATACCTTCTGGTCAAGGGCAGACAGTCACCTAACAGGCATTTTACTGAGCATTTCAAGGGCGTGAATGAATTATGTTCCCATAGCAAGTATGTTGCACCGAGAGACCGAACTGAAAGGGAACTGAAAGTTATGCACCATAACTCATGTTCCCTGAAGGAAGGGAACGAGGTGCAACATAGCTGGCCCTTTTCAATGCTGAAAGCTCGGTGAAGTGCAATTTTGGAGACAGTTGGAGGGGCGTCAGTCGCCTAAGTACCTAAAGGGCGGTACCTCTGGCGCGGGGTGACGCCCCTACCGTAAAAGGCGTGAATGTATTCCTTCAGGTAATCGCGCAGGGGCGCAATTCCCATAGCAAGTATGTTGCACCTCGTTCCCTTCCTTCAGGGAACATGAGTTATGGTGCATAACTTTCAGGTACTTGGTGTGTCATCTGGACAGAAAATGGAAGATAAGGAAACCTGGTGGTGGAATAGTGAAGTGCAGGACGCCATTCAAAGAAAGAGATTAGCCAAGAAGAAATATGACAGTGAGAGGACTGAAGAGAGGAGACAGGAATATAAGGAGATGGGACATAGAGCAAAGAGGGAAGTAGCTAAGGCAAAGCAGAGGGCGTACAATGAGTTGTGTCGGAGACTGGGGCCTCATGTACAAAGACTTGCGTGGATTTCCTACTGAAAAGTGACGTACGGTCAAATCCAAAAAAGTGTGTACGCACAAAAAAATCCAGATGTATCAAACCGTGCGTACACCTGAATCCACGCACATTCCTTTTGTACATCACAACCAACGTGGGATTTATGGAGGACCAAAACTGTCAAAATAATAAATAAAAGAATAAATATATATCCGACATAAAACAATAAATATATAAATCAAAGTAGAAATATATATCCTAAATAATAATAAATAAAAGAATAAATATATAAATCAAAGTAGATATATATATTTTAATGAGAAATAAAAGCATAAATATATATATTCTTTTTTATATCTCCTTACACATGAGAAATAAAAGCATAAATATATATATTCTTTTTTATATCTCCTTACACATGAGAAATAAAAGCATAAATATATATATTCTTTTTTATATCTCCTTACACATGAGTTTCCGTCAATAACAATAGATATTTTGCTTTGCCTTTTTCTCGCTGTTTTTCCGTTTGCTATATTTATTGCTGTATTTATTTATTGCTGTATTGTTAGCTGCATTTATTTCTGTATTGTTTTCTCGCTGCATTTCTTCCTCGTCGTATGTTAATGAGGAGGGCTGCTTTCTAAATCCAGCTCTTCTATTGGTCAATAAACCGGAAATAGAACGATCAGTGTGCAGATCGATTGAGCATGCCTGCGCTGCAGTTCTCTCAGGAGATCTCCGTATTTGAGAGGAAGTAAACAACTATTAGAGATGTATCGTAGGATTGCTGAGGAATTAAGGCACGTTGCTAGCTTAGCTGAAAGTAATACAGTCAGTGATGACTGTTTACTGTTTCCAGTCGATGTTTTGAGTGAGTGGCTGCTCCAGGTAGCTGCAGACACGGACACTGAAGCTGACTCATTAGTTGTCCAGATTTTGGAGGAAGTGGCTTGTCGTTTGCACAAATCTGTGTACCACACAAGAACAGCTGGAAGACCTGGATATTTGCTGCCCGCTGACGTCTTGGGAATCATATCTTCATGCGGATGTATCTGTCATGGCAGACTTTTTGGGGTCAGTGAAAGAACAGTCTATAGGCGAATGGCAGAGTACGGTATAAGGTAAGTACACATGTGTGGTATTTCTTTTGCTACTTTGAACTTATTTGTATTTTATATTTTTATTATAATTCCAGTTGTTCCGGAACATCTGTTGTGTTCAAATATCGACTTTTAATAGTAAAACATATTATCTTAAGCCTTTAATCCACTTAAGAAGTTTAGAATTGTGAGATATTCATATTCATCTACGATTAACTCGCGATCTGTTCAGGGTGTACCCTGCTTCTGGCCTACTGACCTCTGGAGATAGGTTCCCTCACCCATCATGACCCAACTAGGATAAGTGTTGATGGATTGATTGATTCATTCAAATATATTGACTTGTAGATGGCATCAGAAAAGTATTTACGAATTTGTTGATGTCCACCATTCAGATACTTCCACATGACTGTTATGGTAATTCGTCTTCAAATTGTGTAATACATTTGTGTCAGAAATTCTGTCCATCCAATTTCTTCCGTGTGGAGAACCTCACTTTCAGTTGACTTTTATTTTTTCTTGTAGAGTATCTGACTCATACTGCAACATTGAAGATGATGAGCTGGATGGAGTTGTGCGAGAGATTCGAAGTCATCACCCTAATACGTACAGGATACACGTTGCTATGGGGCTACTTGGCCAAAGTAAGTCAACAGATGAGCCTATGGTTGCTTATACCAACACCAATTGCAGTTCTATATAACATTGGATTGGTAACAAATAACAGTTTACCACAACGTAAAAGGATCACAAAGAAAATTACATGTCATACTGTTGAAAGTAACTTAAATGTTCTAATGTATTGCAGTGGCATAGCAATAGTGTAATCTTATCTTAACTGTCATTATTACACCATGGACTCATTTCAATATGTTCATCACCTCCAAATCAAACACGTTTTAATTATGGTTTACTTAATTTTCAAGGAATAAGAGTGCGAGAAGCATTGCACCGAGTTGACCAGCAAGGAAATTTGATGCGCACTTTCCAGCTTCGCACTGTTTCAATCAGTCAGATTTATATGGGTGATTAATAACACATATTTATGCCATGTGACAAACTCAAAACACACATTCAATTTTACTTTACACGGTCTTTAAAAAAGAGGAATTATGTTGACATTACAAATACATGTACCGGTACTCTTTAAAAGTACTGTAGTGAATAAGGACCTCAAGTGATGATTACACAGATTACTTTCATTAAGAAACTTTTCACAGAGACCAACTAACACAATGACATTAAAGCTGCAGTATGTAACATTTTTTATAAACATATTTCTTCACTCTGTCACTATCTCCTGACAGACTGATGTTAGCCAGGTAATCTCTGAAAAAAAATATACTGTATATATCTATTGTCCCCTTGCTTCTCCAGGTGGTAAATAAGCATTTCTAAAAAGAAAAAGTGACATGCCATTTTCCAGCCAATAAAAACAGAGTTTGTAACCAGCCAATAAAAACAGAGCTTGAATTTGAATTTCAGCAGACCATGGGAGAGCAGAGCCATATATGGCTCTGAGGGGGAGGGATCAGAATGCTTTGCCTGTTGAAATTTTTTCTAAGTGCTGCAGTTCTACAGAAACTGCAGACTGAACCTTTAAAGTTTTTAAAATCGTCTTAGCATAAGTGAGAAATGTATTCTTAAAGCTGCTATATGTAACTTTTCTAACAATATATTTTTAACATATTTCTTCACTCTGTCACTAGATTGATGTTAGAGAGGTAATCTCTGAAAAAAACTAAAAAAAAATATTGTCCCCTTGCTTCTCCAGGTGGTAAATAAGCATTTCTAAAAAGAAAAAGTGACCCACCATTTTCCAGCCAATAAAAACAAAGTTTGTAACCAGCCAATAAAAACCGAGCTTGAATTTGAATCAGCCAATAAAAACAGAGCTTGAATTCAAATTTCAACAGACCACAAGGGGGCAGAGCCATATATGGCTCTGAGGGGGAGGGATCAGAATGCTTTGCTTGTTGAAATTTTTTCTAAGTGCTGATGTTCTACAGAAACTGCAGACTGAACCTTTAATGGAACTACTCTGTGTTTTAACGTAAACATTTACTCTGCTGAATAAGAGCACTGCAGTTATGATTTTCCTTCTCTGTGAATTCCAGGCCTGCATTCAACAAACAAAAGAAAGTTTCTTCTACCAGTGATAATCAAAAATGTTTTTGTTGTCTATATAGATGGCGATTCGTTGTTCACGGGGGCGTTGATGGCTTCAGTCGCCTCATTGTTTACCTGACTGCTGCTACAAACAATCGTGCCACAACAGTTCTTCAGAGCTTTCTTGAAGCTGTGAATACATGGAGTGCCATCTCGTGTTCGTTCAGACAAAGGAGGGGAGAACGTACGTACTAGTGGCACACTTCATGGTCTCAACCAGAGGCCAAAACAGAAATTCTCACATAACAGGAAGAAGCACACATAACCAGAGGTATTTAAATTAAAGTCTTGATTTATTCTCCATTCTCCATGTTTTCATACTGACTACTTCCATGGAAGTTGCTACCTTTTCCAAAATAGTATGAAAAATAACCGTCGTGAATTCCCGGGGTAAGTAGAAAGGTCTGGATCTCACAATCCTGAACTCAATGTCCACAGAGCAATAACTGGATACCGGGGTGGCGTTTTATTTTAAGTTGTTGGTCTTTATATAAGTGTATTATGACAACCTTTTTTGCTCCTTTTTCACACTAAAATGTCTTTTCCATCCAGGATTGAGAGGTTATGGAGAGATGTGTTTGGGGCAGTGTTGGATCTGTTCTATACAACTTTCTGCTACCTGGAGACCGAGGGCCTGCTGCAAACAGACAACGAGGTGCACTTATACGCATTACACTGGACCTTTCTACCGCAAATCAACAGACATCTGCAATTCTTCACAGACGGCTGGAACCACCACAGACTACGCACAGAACAGAACCAGTCACCACTGCTGTTGTGGTCTCAAAACCCACGTGCAGGTCACGACCCCGCACAGGTTTGTTTAATTTATGCCGTTTTACAAAGTGCAATTGTAAATTTGCTTTTGTGGTTTAAAAAAACACCAGTGTGTGTAAACTGGATGTTATTTATATCATGTTCTCTTAACTCTGACAGGTTGACAACCAGTATGGCATTGATGGGGAGAGCCACTATGGTGGCCATCATGATGGCGTGAGTGACTGTGTCAGAGGTAGAGCGTCCAAGTCCTTTGACTCAGGTGGAAATTGAAACACTACCAGATCCAACAACCTTGTTTTCTAATGTGATTAATGTTTATTGCCAGACAGTTGATATTCTGACTGAAATCTTTGGAAGTATGTAAATTGAAGCTACAAAAGACATTTCCTTCATTCCTATTTCGGTGCAACTTTTTTTTCATTGATACATAAAAATCCTTTTTAGGTGGGTGTAATGTACTGTACTGTATTATCAAAATGTTTGTGCCGTCTTTTTTGCTGAAAGGTTCTGAAATTTACATCGTTATAACAGAGCCAACTTGCTATTTATTAAGACTGATTACATAATAGTTGGGGCGGCCGTGGTGTAGTGGTAATAATAATAATAATAATAATTGTCTAATCTTGTCATCTGCGTATGTTTCCCATACACAGACGAAATTCGTCTCTGCTTTTAACCCAACCACCTACCAGGCGGTGCAGTGAGCAGCCATAGAAGGCGCTCGGGGAGCTGGCAGTCGTCCCCCAATCGGAAGGTTGGAGGTTCGAATCCCGCATCCGCCCACCATGTGTCGTTGTGTCCCTGGGCAAGACCCTTAACCCCGAGTTGCTCCCGGTAGGTCTGGATGGCGCCTTGCAAGGCAGGCTACCACTACCGGTGTATGAATGTGTGTANGTGGTGCGTAGTGGCAATGGCAGTCGTCTCCCGATCGGAAAGTTGGCGGTTCGACTCCCGGGACCCGCACCATGTGTCGTTGTGTCCTTGGGCAAGACACTTAACCCTGAGTTGCTCCCGGTAGGACTGGAAAGCACCTTGCATGGTAGTCTGCCGCCACCGGTTTATGAATGTGTGTAGCATTCAATAAATGTGTAGCACTTTGAAATTTTCAGTACTGTAATGAAAAGTGCGTTATAAATTGAATTAATTAGTATTAATTATTATTATTATAATACTACACAGTGGTATTCAAGTTACATTCTATATTGTAAAATAAAATAAATTGTATGTAAACTTATTTAAATTAAAAATATTCAGTGTTTACATGTGCTTTTTTCATGTTTATGTAATAAAGTCACCATTATTAAACCATTGTAATTTTATTTACAAATTCAACCACATCAGCTTTAACATTTTGTATGTAAGCAATTTCTAGATACGAAATTAATTAATATGATGGTCTAATATTTCCTAACATTTTCTGTGATACAGCTAATAAATGTGTTACCTGGGTAAACGATTTATATCAGCAGGTAGAAGCTTCAAAATATGTTCTACAATAACATTAAACTGTTTTATTTGAAACAAGAATGCAAAGTTCTGTCAAACTGAAGTAATTAACAAGTGCACTAGACACTACTTCATAACAATTAAAAAACATTTGAAAGTTGTAACTTTGAAAAAATACATAGTGCATTTCTAAGTGCATAAACTTGTAAAACGTTGAAACGGCCTGGTTCAAATTAGGCCAAAACCAGAGTAGCTTGAAGACATGCTGGCCATAAGGTGTTGGTGGAAGTCTGCATAGGTTTTGTGATTTTTGGACAACTTCAACGTCAGGAAGCAAGTGGATGACTGCGGGAGATGGCAGTCAACAACTTCTACCTCCAGATTGGAGCTGACCAGACCCCAGCCAGTCCAAAAAGTTAGTAGACTCCTTAGGTTGTCTGAGGTCCCTTAAAGACGTCAGCGGGCAGCAAATATCCAGGTGTTCCAGCTGTTCTTGTGGGGTACACAGATTTGTGCAAACGACAAACCACTTCCTCCAAAATCTGGACAACTAATGCTTCAGTATCTGTGTCTGCAGCTACCTGGAGCAGCCACTCACTCAAAACATCGACTGGAAACAGTCATCACTGACTGTATTACTTTCAGCTAAGCTAGCAACATGCCTTAAATCCTCAGCAATCCTACGATACATCTCTAATAGTTGTTTACTTCCTCTCAAATACGGAGATCTCCTAAGAGAACTGCAGCGCAGGCATGCTCAATCGATCTGCACACTGATCGTTCTATTTCCGGTTTATTGACCAATAGAAGAGCTGGATTTAGAAAGCAGCCCTCCTCATTAACATACGACGAGGAAGAAATGCAGCGAGAAAACAATACAGAAATAAATGCAGCTAACAATACAGCAATAAATAAATACAGCAATAAATATAGCAAACGGAAAAACAGCGAGAAAAAGGCAAAGCAAAATATCTATTGTTATTGACGGAAACTCATGTGTAAGGAGATATAAAAAAGAATATATATATTTATGCTTTTATTTCTCATGTGTAAGGAGATATAAAAAAGAATATATATATTTATGCTTTTATTTCTCATTAAAATATATATTTCTACTTTGATTTATATATTTATTCTTTTATTTATTATTATTTAGGATATATATTTCTACTTTGATTTATATATTTATTGTTTTATGTCGGATATATATTTATTCTTTTATTTATTATTTTGACAGTTTGGTCCTCCATAGGGATTGAGCGCACATGAGAGAGTGGCCGACTACGCCTTTGACACGCCTCTATATAAATATGCAAATTCATTTAAATATGCCCTGCACATTAGGAATGTCGTCTTTGCTCTATTGCAAATCATGTCGAAACGTGGAACAAAGAGGAACTTCACGGACTGTGAACTTTAGACACTCCTGAGTGACGTAAAGAGGCACAGAAAAAGGTTTTGTCTGGCACGCTCAGCGTACAACAAACCGTCCACTTTTAAATGAAAAGTTGACCCAGTTGTTTTAACATGCATTGATAGATCAGTGGTTAGCGTGCCTGCCTTTTGTCCTGAAGGTCATGAGTTCAAATCTTGCATGGTACAACGTTTATTTTATTTTTTTAATTCATTCCAGATTTAAAGAACACAAGAAAACTATTTAGAATGAACAACATGAAATGAAACAATACAGGTACATGAAATGAAGGCAAAAGAGGATTTCTTGTGGGTTTTTTTTAATAGTTTTCTTGTGTTCTTTAAATCTGGAATGAATTAAAAATAAAGACAAACGTTGTTTTCATTTAAATATACCCTGCAACAGAGGAATGTCGTCTTGTCCCATCATGCATCACGTTCATCAACTGCTAAAACAGCTAGAAATGAACAAAAAACAAGAATTTAAGCTGTGCAGAACTATTCAGTCTTTCTGTTTTTTATATTCTTTGCAGGTTGTATTCTGATTGCGTCCATGTGGATGTAATAATTGTTCATCATGTGTGTTTGGGTGGAAATGATCATTATTACCCCATCATGAACAGTTTCCAGAATCACCTGTAGGTGTCGCCAAAGGAACACAAACCACAGAAACGTGCGTACGCCTGGACTGGAGCTGCCGTGGCGGTGCGGACATATTCACGTTCAGTTCAGTTTTGATACATACGGGGTTTTGCGTGGATAGTGACGTAAGCAAGGTTTTTGTCCGTACGCACGGTTGATACATGAGGCCCCTGGACACTAAAGAGGGCGAGAAGGTGAGATCAGCAAGACAGAGGGATCAGGCTGGAAAGGATGTGCAGCAGGTTAGGCTTATTAAAGATGGGAATGGGAATGTTCTAACAAGTGAGGAGAGTGTGATGGGAAGATGGAAGGATTACTTTGAGGAGCTAATGAATGAAGAGAATGAAAGAGAAAGAAGAGTGGAGGTAATAGAAACTGTGGACCAGGAAGTGGGAAAGATTAGTGAGGGTGAAGTCCGGAAAGCTCTGAAAAGAATGAAGAAGGGGAAGGCAGTAGGACCTGATGACATACCAGTGGAGGTTTGGAAATGTCTTGGAGAGATGGCAGTGAGGTTTTTGACTCAAATATTTAATGGAATATTTGAGGGTGAGAAAATGCCTGAAGAATGGAGAAGAAGTGTGCTGGTTCCCATTTTTAAGAACAAGGGTGATGTAGAGTTGTCAGAGAGTCAGAGTCAGAGAGTCTTTATTGTCATTTGCACCGCATGTGGTACATGTGATGAAAACGAGATTATGTACACAGGGTCCCAGTTACATCCAACAACAAATGCAAGAGAAAAACAGTAATAACATCTAGGATTAACTAAGAAAAACATCAACTAGTAATACACTAAGCCCTAATGTAATAGAAAAACATCATTATAAACAGCAGCACGAACATGAGTCTGTATGAGCAGATGGTCACAGATGAACACAGCAACAAGAAAACAGATCAGCATCAGCATGATGTGATATTTTGCAGTGTTTATTCGTGTTGATTATTTATTCATGAGTCTAACAGCCTCAGGGTAGAAGCTGTTCCTCAGTCTAGTGGTTCTACATTTGATGCTCCTCAACCTCCGTCCTGAGGGGAGTGGGGCAAAGAGTGAGTGTGCTGGGTGAGTGGGGTCTTTCATGATGCAGGTGGCTCTTTTCCTGCATCTGGAGGTGTAAATGTCTGTGATGGTGGGGAGACTG
>JBBPBX010006205.1:46027-63574 GCA_038048925.1 Garcialebias charrua
TCTCCGGGTCGGGGAGGAGGTCCTGCCCCAAGTGGAGGAGTTTAAGTATCTCGGGATCTTGTTCACGAATGAGGGAAAACTGGAGCGTGAGATCGATAGGCGGATAGGTGCAGCGTCCGCAGTGAAGCGGGCGCTGTACCGGTCTGTCGTGGTGAAGAGAGAGCTGAGTCAAAAGGCAAAGCTCTCAATTTACCGATCGATCTACGTTCCCACCCTCATCTATGGTCATGAGCTCTGGGTTATGACCGAAAGAACGAGATCTCGGATACAAGCGGCTGAAATGAGTTTTCTCCGCAGGGTGTCTGGACTCTCCCTTAGAGATAGGGTGAGAAGCTCAGTCATCCGGGAGGGACTCGGAGTAGAGCCGCTGCTTCTCCACATCGAAAGGAGCCAGTTGAGGTGGCTCGGGCATCTGGTTAGGATGCCTCCTGGACGCCTCCCTGGTGAGGTGTTCCGGGCATGTCCCACCGGGAGGAGACCCAGAGGAAGACCCAGGACACGCTGGAGGGACTATGTTTCTCGGCTGGCCTGGGAACGCCTTGGGATTCCCCCAGAGGAGCTGCTCCAAGTGGCTGGGGAGAGGGAAGTCTGGGCCTCCCTACTTAGGCTACTACCCCCGCGACCCGACCCCGGATAAGCGGACGAAAATGGATGGATGGATGGATGGATATACTTGATATATATCATCTTGATATATATCATATATCTTCAAAAACTAGTTTAAACCTTTCTCTTAAATATACACAGAGATCTGATATTTTTAAAGTCATCCTAAACCATTCCATAAACCTAGACCCTGGATTAAAGTGCATCTTTCCTTCAAACAGGTTCAGTCGCTTCACAAACAGTTCTATCCCGTTTAAAAAATAATAACTCTCTCTTTTAACAAAGTTAATTTGAATGTTAGTATGTAATATGTTTTTGTGGGCCTTGTACATAAATATTAAAATGTGATAATCAAACAATTCAAAGAATTTCAAAATTTTCAATTTACGAAACAATACATTTGATGGATGGGTGTAGTCTTTTCTAGCGATAATTCTTATTGCTCTTTTTTGTAAAATAAAGACCGGATTTGGGATTGTCTTACAAGCTTTACCCCAAACTTCAATACAGTAAATCAAATTAGGAAGAATTAATGTATTATATAACAAAAACAGGGCTAATACATCTGTAATTTATCACCTTCAACTGGTATATTCCCCGACAATATGAAAACAGCTTAGGTGATTCCGATTTTTAAAAATGGTGAGAAACATGTGTTCGAAAATTATAGACCAATATCATTGTTACCACAATTTTCAAAAATCCTGGCCTCATGTATCAACGGTGCGTACGCACATAAACCGTGCGTACGTCACTATCCACGCAAAACTCCGTATGTATCAAAACAAAACTGAACGTGGAAATGTGCGCATTCCCACGCCAGCTCAAGGGCTGGCGTACGCACGTTTCTGTGGTTTTGGTTCCATTGGCGACACCTAGAGGTGATTCTGAGAAACAGTTCATGATGGAAGAATAATTATTATTCCCACCAAACACACATGATTAACAATTATTACATCCACATGGACGCAATTAGAATATAACCTGCAAAAAATATAAAAAACAGAAAGACTGAATAGTTCTGCACAGCTTAAATTCTTGTTTTTTGTTCATTTTTAGCTGTTTTAGCAGTTGAAGAACGTGATGCATGATGGGACAAGACGACATTCCTCTGTTGCAGGGTATATTTAAATGAAAACAACGTTTTTCTTTTTTTAATTCATTCCAGAACACAAGAAAACTATTTTAGAAAAACCACAAGAAATCCTCTTTTTCCTTCATTTCATGTATTGTTTCATTTCATGTTGTTCTTTCTAAATAGTTTTCTTGTGTTCTTTAAATCTGGAATGAATATAAAAAAAAGAAACGTTGTACCATGCGGGAATCGAACTCATGAGCTTTGGGACGAAAGGCGAACACGCTACCCAGTGACCTATCTAGGCATGTTAAAATAGCTTGGTCAACTTCTCATTTAAAAGTGGACGGTTTGTTGTGCGCTGAGCGTGCCAAACAAAACCTTTTTCTGTGCCTCTCTACGTCACTCAGAAGTGTCTCCAGTTCACAGTCCGTGAAGTTCCTCTTTTTTCCACGTTTCGACATGATTTGCAATAGAGCAAAGACGACATTCCTAACGTGCAGGGCATATTTAAATGAATTTGCATATTTATATGGAGGCGTGTCAAAGGCGGAGTCGGCCACTCTGTCATGTGCGCTCAATTCCACGTTGATTGTGATGTACAAAAGCAATGTGCGTGGATTCCGGCGTACGCACAGTTTGATACATCTGGATTTTTTTGTGCGTACGCAGTTTTCTGGATTTGACCGTACGTCACTTTTCAGTAAGAAATCCACGCAAGTCTTTGTACATGAGGCCTGGAGAGATTATTTGTTACCAGACTAGATCATTTTTATAGAGAAACAAAGTGTCTTAAGTAGCAGTCAGTATGGGTTCAGAGCTAACAGTTCCACATCAATGGCTATTATGGAATTAATAGAACACATAACAACTGCAATTGATCGGAACCAACATTGTGTCAGTATTTATGTAGATTTAAAGAAGGCATTTGACACCATTGATCACAGTATTCTTCTAGAAAAGCTAAGTAGGTATGGTCTGAGAGGTCATGCACTTCAGTGGGTATCTAGCTATTTGAATAATAGGAAACAGTTATATGTGAATGACTTAGTTAATGTATCAGAACTTTTTGGATGTATTTTATTTTCTGATGATACAACATTTTTTTATTCAGGAAAATATATAAAAATAATGTTGAACATAGTACAGACAGAATTTGAAAGAATACAACATTGGTTTCAACAAAACAAACTGTCATTGAATTTAGAGAAAACAAATTACATGATATTCAGTGAAGACTGATGGTGATCTTTCATTTAAAGTAAATGGTATTGAGATCGATAAAGTCAGTGAGGTGAAATTTTTGGGTGTCATCATTGATGACAAGCTGTCATGGAGAACTCACATTAATTACTTATGAACAAAAATCATCCTTCCTCATTTGATTTACTGTATTGAAGTTTGGGGTGAAGCTTGTAAGACAATCACAAATCCGGTCTTTATTTTACAAAAAAGAGCAATAAGAATGATCGCTAGAAAAGACTACACCCATCCATCAAATATATTGTTTTGTAAATTGAAAATTTTGAAATTCTATGAATTGGTTGATTATAATAATAATAATAATAAACTTTATTTGTATAGCACCTTCCTACAATGCCTTGCATTGACCAAGGTGCTTAACAGGATAAAAAGATGAATAAACTGGAACAATAAATCAATGAAAATAGAATAAGAAACAACAGCAATAAAAGAAGGCAATGGAAATAAAAATGCTACATACTAAAATACCAAAAGTAATAAAAGTTACACACTGAAAGCTTTTTTGAACAAGTGGGTCTTCAGTCTGGTTTTGAACAGAGTCAGATCAGAGGTGGCCACGCAGCTCAAGGGGGAGACTGTTCCAGGCATTTGGGCCGGCAACAGAAAATGACCGGTCTCCCCATTGTTTGTACCTTGAACGAGGATTATCACATTTTTATATTTATGTATAAGGCCCACAAAAACATATTACCTTCTAACATTCAAATTAACTTTGTTAAAAGAGAGAGTTATTATTTTTTAAAGGGGATAGAACTGTTTGTGAAGCCACGGTTTTGAACCTGTTTGAAGGAAAGATGCACTTTAATCCAGGGTATAGGTTTATGGAATGGTTTAGAGGATGACTTTAAAAATATCAGATATCTGTGTATATTTAAGAGAAAGGTTAAAACTAGTTTTTTGAAGATATATGATCAAGTATAATTTAATTTAAAGAAACTGCTGTTTGAGCTGATGTATTTTTCTTTTTAGTATTGCTTTTATTTTATATTATATTTTGTTTTAAATATTTTGTGGGAAAAAAAGAGCAGACATCATAAGATTTATTCTTCTTCTGCTTCTTTTCATTTTGATTTGTGCATTATTTGTGTTTTATTGTAAACATTTTTTTGTACTTTAAATGAATGAATGAATAAATGAAATTAAAAAATAAATAAATGAAATAAATTGTTGTAAGAAATCTGATGAAGCTTACACCTGGTTGTTTTGGGAATCCCTTTTTCCACGACGGCGTACTCTGCCACTAAAATTTCTCGTGAGAGAGAAGCTCACAGGACCACCTCCCAGCTCTGAGCCGTTCTGTGTGGAGTTTGCATGTTGTCCTGGTGGACACGTGCACACTCCTACAAACCAAAAACACGCTTGGTGGTTAATCGGTAACTAAATTGTCATAAAGTGTAAATGTGAGTGTAAATGCTTGTCTGTCTTGTGTGTCTCCATGTTGTACTCCTGTGTCAGTCAGCTGTGTTTGGGCTCACACGACAGGGAGAGCACTGATGTCTACTGAAGTTAGAACTGCTCGTAAAGTATGTAATTCACACAAAGCCGCCAATAAAAGTCCATCTAGTTCCACGATTACTTGAAAATGGTCTATTTCATCAATCACAGTTAAAAACATCCTACTAAAGATTTTTGACTCAATCCATCAACATCTCTGTTAATTCCACAACCATCATTTGGTAAATCAACTATTTATGTATTTAAGATGTTAGTGGTCATTTGGGAAATAGTTCCGAAGTTATGTACTATATTCATTCATAAGTAAACTTGCAGTAAAACATTCTGAACTATGCAACAAAGTTAAGTCAGGTCCTCTGGACGGTTTCTTTTTGTTGAAACATTTGGTATTTTCATCCAGAAGACTTCATCAGTCTGAGGAGCCACAACAAACTCAGTCTTATAACTACTTTGTAGTACGTACACATAGAGGGTCAACCAGTTTGATGGTGCTAAAATGGTTTCTGGAATCAGCCCTCTCCCTTGCCTACTCATTTGCACCAGCCATGGCAAATGTGGTTCAAAACATCATGTTCTATAATCCAGGTGAAAAATCCATCAAATACAATGGTTCAATCACATAACCATTTATATTTTTTACAAGCATAATGTCCATGTCAACCCAGTCTTTTGATCGCTTATCAGCAATTTTTTTTACCATATTCAGTATTTCTTCTTTGTCAGTCTCAACAAGAAGCATACTATTGGTACAATTTGTAACTGTGTGGTTTACAATCGCATCAGTTTTTGGTATTTTTGCTGCAAGACTTGGGCCAATATTCACAAAATATTCATTAAATCCATCCACAATTTCACTCTGGTCATACATTTCATTTCCGTCCTTTACAAAATACTTAGGAGTACATATTCTTGTTTTCTGATTTTTCAAGACACCATTTATTATTCTCCATGTGTCTTTCATATTTCCATTACTTTTATCTAATAACTCACTATAATATTCCTTCTTGCGTTTTCTTATTATCCATACCAACTTGTTTTTGTATTTCTTATATCTCTCTTCTGTTTCTTTTGTTCTTAATTTCAAGAATCATGAGTACAAGTTGTTCTTTTTTTACATGCATTTCTTAACCCTTTTGTCATCCAAGGTTTATCAACAACGCCTCATTTTATAATTTTTTGCTGTACACAATTTTTTTCATATAGACCTACTAATATATTCATAAATACATCATATGCTCTATTCACGTCACTTGACCCGATTTCTTAACAAACAGACCACAGTCCGTGAAGATCCACAACTTCTCCTCCTCCACCATAACCCTCAGCACTGGCTCTCCTCAGGGATGTGTGCTGAGCCCCCTTCTGTTCACTCTGCTCACATATGATTGTACAGCCACACTTCCAGGCTGTCATATTGTTAAGTTTGCAGATGATACAGCGGTGGTGGGATGCATCACAAACAATGATGAGTCCAGCTACAGACAGGAGGTGGAACACCTGGAGAGCTGGTGCAAAGAGAATAATCTTCACATGAATGTGAAGAAGACAAAGGAGATGATTGTGGACTTCAGAAGGAACAAACACACCCACGCCCCACTGAAAATAGGTGGGTCTGCAGTGGAAGTGGTCTCCAGCTACAAATACTTGGGTGTACACATGAATGATAACCTCAGCTGGAGCAACAACACCACCAGCCTGATCAAGAAAGGTCATCAGAGACTCTACTTCCTCAGACGGCTGAGACGTGCTGGTCTGAGCAGCCCAGTTCTCACCTCGTTCTACAGGTGTGCAGTGGAGAGCGTCCTGTGCTCCAGCATCAACGTGTGGCATGGAGGCTGCACAGTTGAAGAGAGGAAAGCTCTACAGAGAGTGGTGAAGGCTGCACAGAAGTCTGTTGGAGTCAGTCTCCCCACCATCACAGACATTTACACCTCCAGATGCAGGAAAAGAGCCACCTGCATCATGAAAGACCTCACTCACCCAGCACACTCACTCTTTGCCCCACTCCCCTCAGGACGGAGGTTGAGGAGCATCAAATGTAGAACCACTAGACTGAGGAACAGCTTCTACCCTGAGGCTGTTAGACTCATGAATAAATAAAAATAAAATAAAAAATAAACACTGCAAAATATCACATTGTGCTGATGCTGATCTGTTTTCTTGTTGCTGTGTTCATCTGTGTTCATCTGTGACCATCTGCTCATACAAACTCATGTTCGTGCTGCTGTTTATTCCCACTATATTAAGCTTAGTGTATTACTAGTTGATGTTTTTCTTAGTTAATTCTAGATGTTATTACTGTTTTTCTCTTGCATTTGTTGTTGGATGTAACTGGGACCCCGTGTACATAATCTCGTTTTCATCACATGTACCACATGCGGTGCAAATGACAATAAAGACTCTCTGACTCTGACTCTGACTAATGTAATAATATAGATAAATACGTCAGTTTGCTGACATCTATAATTTAGATGATAGATTTGAGCAGGTTTAGACTGACACAAATTTATCATCAGTTATACGGGTTCTCAACTTTTTCAGATTACCGGTAAATCAATAAATCTGTGGCTCAGTGAATGTAATGTAACTTGACAGGAAACGTTATTATGTTGACCTACCAAAGGCAGAGTCATTTAATAACAAAATCATCAAATTACAATCACAACATATTTACATAGATTGATCGATCACAACTTATAACTAACTTTTCAGCAGATTAAAACATAAGACAACAGAACACAAGTTAATGGGTCTTATATTAACTTATTTCTGTGGCACAAACTTAACAGATTAATAGCTTATGAAAAAGAAGAAATAGGAGGAAGATTTGAGAAAGGAAATGGTTGAATCTTATCTTGAGATGTTTAACCAGAGTGGCTCATCCTCTGTTTGGTTTCGGCTGGACATCCGTACCGTGATGAAACGACGTTTACCTTTGTGAAGATTTTCTTATCTCGACTCCAGTAAATTAGTCAAGCCAGACGCGCATGCCTTGCTGCGTTTTACAGGCGACACATTTTCATCCTGCCACGGTCTCGTGAGGTCTGCTTTGGCCTCCCAGAGTAATGTTATCAGCTCCGGTTTGGTTTCAAGATAACTTCCAGGAAAAGTTCACAGCTTGGAGCTGGGATACTCAGGTGGCTCACAGCTGACGTGCTGTTTAAGCCTCGCTGAAGACGTGGGCCTTTGACTCAATGGCCGGACGTACATCAGCTTGGAGGAAGACGTCTATGCATCTTCCATTCTCCCAGAGAACTCACTGTGTTGAGCTTGTGGTTCCCTTTGCACTCTAAGAATCAACAGGAAGTGTCCCTTTAAGAAGGGGGTGTGACTTAGTCACATACTTCCTGCTGATTGGTTGTCGTACCCCTAGAGAGGGTGTGACTTTGCAAGTGAGTGAGTTTGAGTGACAGATGATAGGGTAGACAATACACAGAACACATACGTCAGAGTATGCAGGTGCATGTGAACAAGTCATGTAATTTGTTTTGAGAACAGATTCATTGTTTTTAGAAAGGACGGGAGACAGAAAGCAAATTATGTCTGGAACTTTTCCTTCGTTCCAAAAACACTTCAAACAAATACGACGGATTGTTCAGTCAACTTTAAGACAGTTATTCTGCACAGAGCAGACAGTTTAGAGCAAGATCATTCTGAGATGTTCTCTTAACTTTGGCATATTTAAAATATACCAGCTTAGTAAAATCATCATTAAATGACAAAAATATACTGTTGATCAATTCTGAATTAACACACATTAAAGAGAAAGTTCAATCTGATTAATTGGTGTCCATTAATTCAAAATAATTGTAACAAAATAGTGTCCTTGAGAGCTTCAAGAAAGTCTAACACTGAGAGTTTCAGAGAGATGTGGAGAGGTGTACTTAAAGGTCAAGCCTAAAATATCAGAGATGAGGTATTCCACTACACTAACATACACATCTTTCCAATTTTGCTTTAACAAATAATTTTTTAATTTATCCAAGGATTTTTTTGACGTGTTTATCATCTTTTTCTTGTTTGTGTCTATTTTTGTACTTCGTTGGTCGTTTTTGTAAATTGTGAAGACAGGTAAATGGTCACTTACATCTGTAGTCAGAATGCCACTTATTATGTCTTTATTTATTATATTTGTAAAAATGTTGTCAATTGTTGTGGTGCTATGAGATGTTATTCTTGTAGGTTTTGTTATCAATGGATGAAGATTTTTGCTGTACATTGAATTTATAAATGTACCAATGTTATTTGCTTCTGTTTTGATACCCAGATCAATATTATAGTCTCCACACAAAAATACTGTCTTATTTGATGCCTTTTTCAATAACTTCATGATGTCATCAGTGAATAGCTCTATATCTGAGTCTGGTGGTCGATATACACAACTTATTAATATATTTTTTGAATTGCTATTTTGTATTTCAATTGTTATTATTTCAATAATATTATCTACTACTACTGACATTTCATTAATTTTTTTTACAGTTTATTTCTTTATTAACATATATAGCTACTCCACCTCCTCTTCCTTTGATTCTGTTCATTGGGTAAAATTCGTAGTCATCAATATACACATCATTCATATTTCCTTCTTTAAGCCATGTTTCCGTGAGTGCTATTATATTAAAGTTCCTATGTAATTGTTTTAAATAATCAATTATTTTACATAAATCTGCATTTATACTTCTACTATTTATGTGAATAATAGAAAGGTCATTTGTTGTTGTTTTTATATTATTAAATTGTTCTTCATTATAATATTCACAGTCATTGTTCATTGAAAAGAAATTGAAATCAATTTGGAAAACAACCAGCAATCACAGAAGGTCAATGCATTTATAAGTTCACACTTATCAATGCTTTCATCTCTCCGAGGCTCTGACCAGTTCTGACTTCCTGAACTGAAAAAAAACCCCAAAAAAATAACCGGTTTTGTTTAACTTTGCCCTGTCCGGCAGAAGTCCAGCTGCAGTCAGGAGTGGGAGGAATCTGGGAACCAGCAGCTCTCAAGGATTCTGAAGTTACATCACTGTAATCATGTCAATCAGACCTAGAGGATAATAAAAACTATCTCTTGCCGTCCCTTACTGACCGGTCCCATCAAGACTGATTATTATAAAACCTTTTAATGTCATTCACAATCACAGTACAGAGCAGTTGTAATTATGGAGCATGGTTGGTGCAAATAAAACACATTCCCTGGCAACATAAATACTTAATGCAAGCTTGCTTTGCATTATTATCATTATTATTATTATTTTAACTTAAAGATGACAGTACCGTATATGGCAGTACAGTAGTTCTCAAAGTCAGGGCCTGGAACTCATTGTGGGCTCCGAAAGGCCATAAAATGATCCACAGAAATCAAACAAAACATAAAAATAATTCCTGCTAACCCATTTTTACTCTAACTGTAACAAAAGATAAAACAAGTCATGAATAAAAAAGTACTTTATTAGGGTTTTGAGCTGTTTGTGCATCGTTCTGGCTTTAGTAATTTACTTTTATTGTCATGTTTGTGAAGTTTAGTTGAGGAAATTTGGAATTAAAAAGCTTTGCCATTGATATTTTAGGAGTCAAGAGCCAAAGAGTTTAAAACTAGGCTGCATTGTGATGGGTTGGTTAGTGCTGCTGACTTCAAGGTTTGAATTTGAACTGTGAACTTTATGTGCAGTTTTTTTATTTATGATGGTAAATCTTGTGGTTCTGTTCAGATCTCTGTGGGTTTTGTTGCTTTTCTTCCACAGTCTGTATTCCTGTTTCTTTGACTTCACTGAGTTTTGTTTCGTGCTCGGCTCTCTCACCCGATCCTCATTTACAAAACGCTACACCTAACCCTGTTTATCTTTTGTTCTTTCAGCAAAAATGCTGGTTCCTGTTTCGTGTTATTTATTCATATTATTTTTGCTTCCTGTGCCCTCTCTGTTTCATTTATGCTGTTCCAGCAGAGGGGTTTCTAATATTTGGTTTTTCATGTTCTCGTATTTCGTTTTTGGTGCTAATCCAATTTATTTTCTTTCAAATAAATTGGATTAAATTCTTGAACCAGCATGCGTCTGGCTTCTCTTGTCCTGCTTGTCTCCCTCAGTCGTCCTCCATTGTCAAAACGTAACAGAATTTGAAACTATAAGAAAAGATTTGTATCTTTTTATGAACAATCCAAAGGTCCAACAAGTGTTTTTATATATTTCAAGTAGCCTCTGAAGGTGCAACTGGGGATCTGTCACTCTTTAGACATGAAATAAGCAAATATTTCATAAATATTAACTGCTGACTCATCAAATCCAAAATTCTAATGCTGTAGCATTGAATTCAAAAACATCAAAAGGACAAACTGTGTTGGTGGAAATGGTTAAATTACTTGTTTATAGGTCCTGGGGATAAAAAGGGGAGTAAAGTTATACTATTTAGACTAAATACTGAACAATTTCAAACTATAAGAATGTTTTTATAAGAATTGAAAGATTAGAAATATCTTAAAGGTACTTTTTATAATCCCCATGACATATTCTTATTATAATGGTTTAGAAGAACCAATGAGCTGGGAATAATTTTGTATGCAACATTTTGACATTCCAGGATGTTTTTACATCCACAGCACTGTGCAAATGTTTTAAACCACTTATTCCTTTATGTTTTCTATATATGAATCAAATGTTCTTTAAAGGTTCAGTATGCAGTTTCTGTAGAACTGCAGAACTTAGAAATATTTTCAACAGGCAAAGCATTCTGATCCCTCCCCCTCAGAGCCATATGTGGCTCTGCCCCCTTGTGGTCTGTTGAATTTCAAATTCAAGCTCTGTTTTTATTGGCTGATTCAAATTCAAGCTCTGTTTTTATTGGCTGGTTACAAACTCTGTTTTTATTGGCTGGAAAATGGCGGGTCACCTTTTCTTTTTAGAAATGCTTATTTACCACCTGGAGAAGCAAGGGGACAATATTTTTTTTAAATTTTTTTTCAGAGATTACCTGGCTAACATCAGTCTGTCAGGAGGTAGTGACAGAGTGAAGAAATATGTTCATAAAAAAAGCTACATACTGAAGCTTTAATGTTTGAAAAAGTTGCTTTTATTAATATTTCTTCCGACTTTCTGAGGAAGTCTAAAAGTGTTCATTTTTGGACTTCAGCAGCTTTTCCCATTCGTGTTCTGTAACATCTCAATACTTCTTGCCTATGAGTGTGTCCTGAACTTGAACCTAGACACCCGGCCCCCCGCCACCAATCAACCACAAAAAAGAGGACCTAAAACTGTCTAAAGCAAATCAACGTGGTCTGACTGTCTGAAAGCAAACATCTGAAACAGGAAGTGAGCTGATCGTCCTCTCACAGTTTCAATTAAGAGTTTTGTGAAATTGTGTTTCAAACCTGTCAACCTGCTAATTTTAACGTTTTAAACAGATTCAACTAACTAAATAGGAGCAAATTAACATTTTGTGACAGGATACAAGTAAAAAAGTGGCTAAAGATTAAAGTAATTTATTTAAAATACATTTTCTGTCAAAGTCAAAGTCAACTTTATTGTCAGATCTGCAATATGTACTGTACAGGACATACACAGGACCGAAATTGCGTTTCTCTCAGTCCCTCGGTGCAACAGTAAACATCTAAACATTGAAACACTGAAACATATAATAATAGACATAAGCATAAAATAGTAAAACTAACATTGTCCTGAGTTTTTTTTTTTTTTTTTGCATAGCGGTGCAAGAGCATGAAAATCCACACCAACTCTAAAACTAAAACATTAAACATTTAATGAACATAATACTGTCCTGAGTTTTTGCATACTAGCACAAAAAAAGAGTATAAAAAGTATAACTAAAATAAACTAAAGGTTTCTAGCATTGACATTTGCAAAGTGGCAAAGCAGCGTATGAGTCAATGTACACAGTATATGTATGAGGTAGTAGTTGATGTTGTTATAGAGGCAAAAAGTGGCATATGCAGTAAGGCACATTGGGCATCCCTAAATAAGACCGTTCAGAGCACACTGTATATGTACCAGCAGTGGTGTAGATATTAGAGTAGTGTAAATAAATGTAAACAGTAGTAATTACATGTAAGCCATCCATCCATCCATCTTCTTCCGCTTATCCGGGGTCGGGTCGCGGGGGTAGCAGCCTAAGTAGGGAGGCCCAGACTTCCCTCTCCCCAGCCACTTGGAGCAGCTCCTCCGGGGGAATCCCAAGGCGTTCCCAGGCCAGCCGAGAAACATAGTCCCTCCAGCGCGTCCTGGGTCTTCCTCTGGGTCTCCTCCCGGTGGGACATGCCCGGAACACCTCACCAGGGAGGCGTCCAGGAGGCATCCTAACCAGATGCCCGAGCCACCTCAACTGGCTCCTCTCGATGTGGAGAAGCAGCGGCTCTACTCCGAGTCCCTCCCGGATGACTGAGCTTCTCACCCTATCTCTAAGGGAGAGTCCAGCCACCCTGCGGAGAAAACTCATTTCAGCCGCTTGTATCCGAGATCTTGTTCTTTCGGTCATAACCCAAAGCTCATGACCATAGATGAGGGTGGGAACGTAGATCGATCGGTAAATTGAGAGCTTTGCCTTTTGACTCAGCTCTCTCTTCACCACGACAGACCGGTACAGCGCCCGCTTCACTGCGGACACTGCACCTATCCGCCTATCGATCTCACGCTCCAGTTTTCCCTCATTCGTGAACAAGATCCCGAGATACTTAAACTCCTCCACTTGGGGCAGGACCTCCTCCCCGACCCGGAGAGGGCATGCTACCCTTTTCCGGCTCAAGACCATGGCCTCGGATTTGGAGGAACATGTAAGCAGTAGTAATAAAAGTAAACAGTATTAATAAATGTAAACAGAGAATGTAAACAGTATTATGATTATAGGCAGTGATGTAATACAGACATTAGTGCAAGTATGAGAAGTAGTGCAAACTGTATGAGCACATGACCGAGAGTTTAGTGAAAAACTTTGTGTTGAGTGATAATGTGTGAGAAAGTTTTAGTGTTAAGGCAGTTCAAATGGGAGGGGGGGCAGAGCAGGCAGAGTGTTTAGCATTCTGACTGCCTGATGAACAGAGCTGTCTCTCAGTCTGCTGGTTCGAGCCTGGAGACTCCTCAGTCTCCTCCCTGATGGCAGTAGTCTGAAGCAGCTGTGTAGTGGGTGTGTGGGATCACCTGCCATGCGGTGGGCTTTCCGAGTGAGGCGTTTGCTGTGTAAGTCCTGCAGTGAGGGCAAGGAGGTGCCCACGATCTTCTCAGCTGCTCTCACAATGCGCTGGAGGCTCTTGCGGCAGGATGCAGTACATGCACCAAACCACACAGTGATGCAGCTGGTCAGGACACTTTCTATGGCACCTCTGTAGAAGGTGCTCATGATGGGGGTTGAAGCTCCAGCCCTTTTCAGCTTGCGGAGAAAGTAGAGACGCTGGTGAGCCTTCTTTGCCAGTGCTGCAGTGTTCCTGCTCCAGGACAGGTCCTTTGAGACGTGCACTCCCAGGAACTTGGTGCTGTCTACTCTCTCCACTGCGGTGCTGTTGATGGTCAGAGGGGCATGTTGGGCATCCTTCTTCCTGAAGTCCACAACAATCTCCTTTGTCTTCTCCACGTTGAGAGTGAGATTGTTGTGTCCGCACCACAAGGCCAGGCGGCTCACCTCGTTCCTGTAGTCCGTCTCATCGTTGTTGCTGATGAGACCCACCACTGTTGTGTCGTCCGCAAACTTGATGAAGTGGTTGGAGCTGTACGATGGTGTGCAGTCGTGTGTTAGCAGGGTGAATAGAAGGGGGCTCAGCACACATCCTTGTGGGGCCCCTGTGTTCAATGTGATGGTGCTAGATGTGTTACTCCCGACCCGCACTGTCTGTGGTCTCCCGGTCAGGAAGTCTAGCAGCCAGTTACACATTGAGGTGTTCAGCCCCAGACTGTCCAGTTTAAGGATGAGCTGTTGGGGGATGATGGTGTTAAATGCCGAGCTGAAGTCGATGAACAACATTCTAACATAGGAGTCCTTCGTGTCCAGATGTGTGAGAGCTGTGTGAAGGGCAGAGGAGATGGCATCGTCGGTTGAGCGATTAGGTCGGTATGCAAATTGGAAGGGATCCAGGGAGTCAGGGAGGACAGATGTGATGCTTTTCATGACTAGCCGTTCAAAGCACTTCATCAGGATGGGGGTGAGTGCTACTGGGCGATAGTCATTGAGGCATGCGGGCGTTGCCTTCTTTGGGACAGGGATGATGGTGGTGGCTTTGAAACAGGTGGGGACGATGGCCTGGCTCAGTGAGATGTTAAAGATGTCCGTGAAGACCGCTGCGAGTTCCCCTGCACAGTCCTTCAGCACACGACCAGGTATGTTGTCAGGACCAGAGGCCTTCCGGGCGTTAATCTTGATGAATGATCGCCTTACGCTGTCTGAGGACAGCGTCAGCACCTGGCCATCATTCTGTCGTGGCAGCTCTTAATTTTACTGGTCTGCTTTTGGGCTACAACTTATCATTTTCTCCGTCTGTCAGTTAACTAATCTTTTTAACTTATCTGACTTGTCAACTATCATTTAAATTGGTCTCTGCTTCTTGTGAGGGCCCTGTTCTGGGCTCCTGTCCATGTTTTACCTCACCTGCTTCAGTAAATATCACATTAATGTCTCTGCATTAATGCAACATAATATTACACTGCTCATATTTACTGCTCATCACAGGTCACGTCTGCAAACACAGCTGAATGTCTGCTGAACAATAATCCATGTTGTAACAGATATGAGTCCACTCATGCACTGAAGGGTACTGTCATGGAAAATAAATCTGCTTTTTTAAAATCTTCTTTCAACTCTTTGCTTGTTTTCATTGTAAAAACATCAGACTTTTTGTTTTTATTTTCTTCCGTCGTCTTCTTGTGCCGGCAATCTTCTCTTCACATTTTTCTTTTTCTAGAAGCTTGCGTGTGGTTTTGACCAACAATAGAGACAATACAGCCGCAAGGCGTTCCAGTTGTTCAAACCCGTTAAAACAAAAAACATTTTACAGTATTTAACCTTCCATACTTTACAGATTTCAAGAATCTGACATTTTTTTAACCAGGTCTTGAGTAATTTAAGAGATACAGGTAATCCTCAAGTTACGAAAATCTCGAGTTACAACGTTTCGTGGTGACAACGCATCTCTCATTTACCATGAAAAGCCTTGTTTCGAGCCACGCGGTTTTATGTCATAAACGTTGTAACGCAGCGGCGGAAGAATACAGCATTGTACTCTACGCGGTGCAACGGCTGAGGAATACTGCACTGTACAGTACTGTACTGTGAACGCGGTTTTACGTCGTAAACGGAATATGGAAGGGTGGACGGCGGTTTTACGTCATAAATGGAATACGAAATACGGAAGGATGGACGACGGTTTTACGCCATAAACGGAATACGGAAGGATGGACGGCGGTTTTACATCGTAAATGGAATATGGAAGGATGGACGGCGGTTTGACGTCGTAAATGGAATATGGAATATGGAATATGGAATACGGAAGGATGGATGGCGGTTACCAGAGCCATATATATAGAGAGTTCCGACACTCTTTGATGTCGCCGACAGGCGGTGAATCGTTCCAAACAACGGCTATGGAAACCTTGTGGAGCTGCGCCCTCTGGCGGCGACGGAGCGCTACTGCAGGCAGCTTCAGACTTTAACCAGAGCCATGGAACAAATCGCCCCCTCCATGACCCACGTGACTTCCGCATTCCATTCTTACAATGGAACTCTATGGGAGTGTCGCAACTCTCACTTTATATGGCTCTGGCGGTTACACGCCGTAAACGGAATACGGAAGGATGGACAGCGGTTTTACGACGTAAACGGAATACGGAAGGATGGACTGCGGTTTTACGTCGTAAATGGAATACGGAATACGGAAGGATGGACGGCGGTTTTACGCCGTAAACGGAATACGGAAGGATGAACGACGATTTTACGTCGTAAATGGAATATGGAATACGGAAGGATGGACGGCGGTTTTACGCCGTAAACGGAATACGGAAGGATGGACGGCGGTTTTACATCGTAAATGGAATATGTATAGGGGCCAAGATGGTGTAGAGGCAGGGCTGCCGACTTGGGACCCGAAGGACACAGGTTCAAACCCCGGCCCCGGCCACTACACACCTTGGGGTGTCTATGAGTGCACACCTATTTCCCCAGCTCCCCGGGCGCTTTCTATGGCTGCTCACTGCACCACCTGGTGGTGGTTGGGTTAAATGCAGAGACGAATTTCGTCTTGTATGGGAAACATACACAGATGACAAAAATGTGACATTTATTTATTTATTTTAATACGGAAGGATGGACGGCTGTTTAATGCCGTAAACGGAATACGCCGGAGTGGTGCAATGAAATGAAGCTAATTTGATGGTTACTCCATCGAGCAGAATGAAGGTGGAATACGGAAGGATGGACGGCGGTTTTACGTCTAAACGGAATACGGAATACGGCGGATGGATAGCGGTTTTACGTCATAAATGGAATAGGAATATGGCGGATGGACCGAGGAGGACGGCGTCACCAGCATCCCAGTAGGCCATAAACTCTTTTTCCCTTCATTATGGCTCCCAAACGTATGTTTTTGATAATTATGTAGGGTACTGTGTTAGGATAGGCTAAGTGCTTGGTAATACAGTACTGTACATGTATATGGTGCAGTATGTACGTATATTCCGACACGTCGAAAATGGGTTTATGACGCCTCGTAGGAACGGATCTACGTCGTAAGTCGAGGACTACCTGTACATCCCAAAGTTTTAAAAACACCTGAAGAGGTGACTACCTAAAATTAGTCCCATACTGATTAAAAGACTCATCTTTTTTCTTGTTTATGTCAGCTGCAATTAGACCAAACAGTCCAACTACAAGTATATATTCTTTAGTTTTCTTGTTCCAAATGATTGCACCCTTAATTCATTTACTTATAAACTAACTTATTTTTTACACTTGAACAAAACCAACCTGACTGGATGGCAGTTTACAAAAAAATAACACAACTGTCAAACTAGGAATCAAGTTTTTTGCTAGTTTGAAATCAGAAACGTTTTGCGTTAGCGAAATGGAAGGATGTAAAATTAACGACTTGTCATTTGTCATGTTTTAGTTTAGGCTCCTGATGCAGAAACTCAAAGAGAACTGTTCCGTTGAAACCATAAGTA
>JBBPBX010006206.1:0-18248 GCA_038048925.1 Garcialebias charrua
TATTTAAATAGGACCTTCCAGCAACAACTTGCATTGTCCAAAGAGCATTACAAGATAATAAAGATAAAGGTTGAATGAATGAATGAAAATAATACTACAAACCGGATTCCAAAAAAGTTGGGACACTAAACAAATTGTGAATAAAAACTGAATGCAATGATGTGGAGATGGCAAATGTCAATATTTTATTCGTAATAGAACATAGATGACAGATCAAAAGTTTAATCTGAGTAAATGTAACATTTTAAAGGAAAAATATGTTGATTCAAAATTTCACAGTGTCAACAAATCCCAAAAAAGTTGGGACAAGTAGCAATAAGTGGCTGGAAAAAGGAAATTGAGCATATAACGAACAGCTGGAAGACCAATTAACACTAATTAGGTCAATTGACAACATGATTGGGTATAAAAAGAGCTTCTCAGAGTGTCAGTGTCTCTCAGAAGCCAAGATGGTAAGAGGATCACCAATTCCACCATTGTTGCGCAGAAAGATAGTGCAGCAATACCAGAATGGTGTTACCCAGCGTAAAATAGCAAAGACTTTTAAGTTATCATCATCAACCGTGCATAACATCATCAAAAGATTCAGAGAATCTGGAACAATCGCTGTGTGTAAGGGTCAAGGCCGTAAAACTCTACTGGATGCTCGTGATCTCCGGGCCCTTAAACGTCACTGCACCTCAAACAGGAATGCCACTGTCAAGGAAATAACAGAATGGGCTCAGGAATACTTCCAGAAAGCATTGTCAGTGAACACAATCCACCGTGCCATCGCCGTTGCCAGCTGAAACTCTACAGTGCAAAGAGGAAGCCATTTCTAAGCAAGCTCCACAAGCTCAGACGTTTGCACTGGGCCAGGGGTCATTTAAAATGGAGTGTGGCAAAATGGAAGACTGTTCTGTGTCAGATGAGTCACAATTTGAAGTTCTTTATGGAACACTGGGACGCCATGTCATCCGGACCAGAGAGGACAAGGATAGCCCAAGTTGTTATCAACGCTCCGTTCAGAAGCCTGCATCACTGATGGTATGGGGTTGCATGAGCGCTTGTGGCATGGGCAGCTTGCATGTCTGGAAAGGCACCATTAATGCAGAGAACTATGTTCAGGTTCTAGAACAACATATGCTCCATCTAGACGTCATCTCTTTCAGGGAAGACCCTGCATTTTTCAACAAGATAATGCCAGACCACATTCTGCAGCAATCACAACATCATGGCTACGTAGGAGAAGGATCCGGTACTGAAATGTCCAGCCTGCAGTCCAGATGTTTCACCTATAGAGAACATTTGGTGCATCATAAAGAGGAAGGTGCGACAAAGAAGGCCCAAGACGATTGAACAGTTAGAGGCCTGTATTAGACATGAATGTAGAGCATTCCTATTTCTAAACTTGAGAAACTGGTCTCCTCTGTCCCCAGACGTCTGTTGAGTGTTGGAAGAAGAAGGGGGGATGTCACACAGTGGTAAAAATGGACTTGTCCCAACTTTTTTGGGGATTTGTTGATGCCATGAAATTTTGAAACAACATATTTTTCTATTAAAATGATACATTCTCTCAGATTAAACTTTTTTTATCTGTGATTTGTTCTATTCTGAATAAAATATTAGATGTTGGCACCTCCACATCATTGCATTCAGTTTTTATTCACAATTTTTTTAGTGTCCCAACTTTTTTGGGATTTGTTGACGCCATGAAATTTTGAAACAACATATTTTTCCCTTAAAATGATACATTCTCTCAGTTTAAACTTTTGATCTGTGATTTGTGTTCTATTCTGAATAAAATACTGTATTAGATGTTGGCACCTCCACATCATTGCATTCAGTTTTTATTCAAAATTTGTTTAGTGTCCCAACTATTTTGGAATCCGGTTTGTAAAATACAACAACAATTTTTCCCTTAAAATGATACATTCTCTCAGTTTAAACTTTTGATCTGTGATTTGTGTTCTATTCTGAATAAAATATTAGATGTTGGCACCTCCACATCATTGCATTCAGTTTTTATTCAAAATTTGTTTAGTGTCCCAACTATTTTGGAATCCGGTTTGTAAAATACAACAACAATTAAGATTGTTATTTTCTCCCTAGCTTCATACAGTGCTCTTGATGTGTTGTGTATGTACTTACCTTAATATCTTTAAAATGCAGTGTTTGTGTTTATGGCAGCGCTGCATCTTCTTTGCAACAAATTCATCTACCAAGGCTGGAAGCATGTTTGAAAAGTTAAAATTCTGGAGGAGTTTCATCTGTGTATCTGTAAAGTCTTTGTCAAAAGAAATGTCCAACTCCAGATGTTCTGTTGGTGTCCAGTCAACCAGCGAGCAGCTCTGCAGCTCCAGGCACATCTGTCAGCTGAACCTGGAAGAATAAATGTTCAACATGTTTTAATGAAGGTTGAAAATATCTGTCACATAATTTAATTTTTTTTTTCATTTACCCTTTATTTATACAGATAACCATACCATGCCATTTTATTTATAGAGCACTTAAAATAGCGACAAGGCCAACCAAAGTGCTGTACAAACAAACAACAGGCAACACACACAATGAAGTAAAAAAACGGAATTTAGACATAAAAACGTTGCAGATAATAAATATAACGACCAACCTGTGTGAAGCAAACAGGTTCAAACACAGATCATCTGGTGTTGAAAGCTACTGAATAGTAGTGAGTCTTTAAACGGGATTTGAAAACTGAGAGGGAGGGGGCCTGTCTGACGAGCAGAGGTAACTCATTCCAGAGTCTTGGTCCTGCTACAGAGAAGTTCCTGTCACCTCTGACCTTAAGACGAGTGGAACTGTGAGAAGTAACTGGTCCGCTGACCTCAGAGAACAGAGATGGGGGGAGAGACTGTTCAGCGATTTGTAGACATACATGAGAATTTTCAACTGGATTAGAAGATGAACCAGTAACCAGTGCAGGGAGGCCAAGACTGGTGTAATGTGCTCACTTTTGTCTGTACTGGTTAAAAATCGAGCTGCTGCGTTCTGGACCACTTGTAGTCGTGCAATGGTGTCTGACTGACACCAAACAGGAGTGGAATGTGAGTAGTCTCACTGAGTCACAAGAACTCATTTTTAAGAGAGACTTGTTTAGGGAGCAGATGGTGGAGGTTAAGGGCCTTGCTCAAGGGCCCAGAGTGGGGCAAATGAGGGTGGAGGCAGGTGTGGGTGTTTCACATTTTCCACCCACATTTTGATGTTGACAGTACCAGGAGTTGAACCCGAGACTTTCCAATCACAGGCCCACCTTCTCTGACATCTGCACCACCATTCCCCCAATAATTCATATATTGTAACTTACAACATTTACTCACCTGCAGGTAGAATCCACTTTGTCCATTAGGAAGAATCTTCTAAACATCTGATGTCACAATTTGGCCGATAGAAACTCTGAAAATGAAATGAAGCTATTTAGAGGACTTTAATCTGTAGGAGCTGCTGCACTGAGTAAAAAAATCTATCCAGGCTTGCTCCAAACTAAAAACAGTAAGTGCACACTATCATTACAATTTTAATTAAAGTTAGTAAAACAATTATCAGCATTTATTCCACAGTATTGCAGCAGCATGACCTGTCTTGCCCTGCAGCATGAACAACCTGCTGGTCCACCTGATGCTGAAACTTAGAGCCAGACTCAGAGAAGGAGGACTTTAAGACTTTTTAGCTGGGCTCTGTGTCTGCTTCAAGATAAATAAGAACGTGCTCCACCTGTTTCAGAGCTTTTCAGATTGTTTTCAGCTTGTTCATTGATTCACCGTGAGATGCTAGTAGATGGAGCTAAATATGCTAGTAGAAGTATCTGCAGCCACTTCTTCAACTCGTCCCCCATCCCTCCCTCCTCTGCAGCAGGATGATTATATTGTTTAAATTAAATTCACAAAGCTCGGACTAACTTCGCGCGCACTGTTCACACAAACAAACGTAGTTTTTGCTCCTCCTGAAGTCGCGCACATATTACACGCAAAACGTCATTAAAACGATGTACTTACGTTCAGGAAATGCATGCACACTGTAAATTGTGTAAATACACAATAACACCATGAGTACTGTGCACCAAAACAATTTAATTACTTACTTTTTGGTCGTATTTTGCCGTGTAGGGTGATCAGACGACTCCTCTACGTGTCATGGCTTCTTGCAAACTGCGCATGCGCAGTCAGAGCCTCTGCTGGAAAGAACAGCTGTTCGGAAGTTTTTTTTTTTTTTGTCGGGGTTCGTTGACGGTGGGAAGCGGAGATAACTTTTTTCTTTTCTTTCTGATTAGCTGCATGAATGGGGTTAAATACACAGCACAGAAAGTAAAATATGTGAACAAAATATTGGTGGGGACTGTCCCCCTAGTGGTCAACTTTGGTAGGGACGCGGCCATACCAGTCCTGCAGGAAGTTACGCCACTGCTGCCAGGTCTGACCGGCATCCTCCCCAACCACCGGAGCCAACTCACCACTAGGTAGTGGTCAGTTAACAGCTCCGCCCCTCTCTTCACCCGAGTGTCCAAGACATGCGGCCGCAGATCAGATGAGACAACAACAAAGTCGATCATTGAACTGCAACCTAGGGTGTCCTGGTGCCAAGAGCACATATGGACACCCTTATGCTTGAACATGGTGTTCGTTATGGACAATCCATGACGAGCACAGAAGTCCAATAACAGAACACCACTCAGGTTCAGATCAGGGGGGCCATTCTTCCCAACCACACCCCTCCAGGTCTCACTGTCATTGCCCATGAACGTTGAAGTCCCCCAGTAGAACAAGAGAGTCCCCAGGAGGCGCACTCTCCAATACCCCCTCCAAGGACTACAAAAAGGGTGGGTAATCTGAGCTGCCAAATGGTGCATAGGCACAAACAACAGTCAGGACCCATCCCCCCACACGTAGGTGGAGGGAGGCTACCCTCTCATTCACCGGGGTGAACCCCAACGTACAGGCGCCAAGATGGGGAGCAACAAGTATGCCCACTCCTACTCGGCGCCTTTCACCAGGAGCAACTCCAGAGTGGAAGAGTGTCCAACCCCTCTCAAGGAAACTGTTTCCATAGCCAGAGCCATGTGCTGAAGTTAATTCGTCTATTTCTAGCCGGAACCTCTCAACCTTACACACTAGCTCAGGCTCCTTCCCCACCAGAGAGGTGACATTCCACGTCCCAATAGCCAGCTTCTGTAGCCGAGGATCAGACCACCAGGGTCCCCGCCCTCGGCCACCACCCATCCCACATTGCACCCAACCTCTTTGGCCCCTCCCACAGGTGGTGAGTCCATGGGAAGGGGGACCCACGTCTCCTCTTTGGGCTGTGCCCGGCCGGGCTCCATGGGTAAAAGCCCATCTACCAGGCGCTCGCCAGCGTGCCCCACCTCCGGGCTTTTATTCATCATAAGGGGTCTTTGGGCTGCACTTTGTCTGGTCCCTCACCTAGGAACTGTCTGCCTTGGGTGACCCTTCTAGGGGCATGAAGCCCCTGACAGCATAGCTCCTAGGATCATTGGGACACTCAAAACCCTCCACCACGGAAAGGTGGCAGCCCAGGGAGGAGTTCTAGATATTATTATATCTAAGGGTCATAAAAGGGGAAACTGGTTTCTTGAGAATGTTTCATCTCTTTCAGGAATAAGTCTTCAAGGAAGAGTAAATAAGTCAATTTTTCCTTTGACCAAACTCTTAGGTAATGAACACATCTAAAGTTAAGATCAACCTTCAAGACTTCCTTTCTAGTTACACTCGATTGTAAATCCCACACCTATCTGTTTGTTGGAGGACTCATGTATATTTCTAATGTAAGTCTAAAAAGAACAGTCTATAATTCTTTGCGTAAAAGTGAAATTGGTGTGTTGTTTTCCTTCCTGTGATTAGATGGCAGCTATTTAAAGATGGTTAAACGATCCGTGCATGGATTGCCATCATGCAACACGTTTGTTATCCCTCCAGTTATGAGTCGTACACTCTGATTCAGTCCTCTACATGCCCCTGATTGATAAACATCCACTGTTTGAACCTATTTAAAAAGCCTACCCAGAGGACATTTATTAAATTAGATGAGTAATAAAAACAAAACCTTGCCTGCTCTTTGTGTGAGCTGCATCCAGGCATGACTCACATACCTGCTCAAGATTAAAATGAATCAAAACAGGTCATTTGATCACACCAATGTGTGACGTTTTATCCAAAGCAGCTGGTATAACTAGATTACATGATTCTATGTGTCGCAACAGCTCAAAGTTGAACACTGAGTGCATGCTCTAATAAAACCTCAATGTTCTGCCAGATTAGGTGTTTACAAAATTAGACCCTAATCTGGCTAGAAATAGTCGGACTCACCTCAACGCATGACTCTGGCTCTGGAACCAGTTTCCTTGAGAGGGGTTGGACACTCTTCCACTCTGGAGTTGCCCCTGGTGAGAGGCGCCGAGCAGGAGTGGGCATACTTGTTGCCCCCCATCTTGGTGCCTGTATGTTGGGGTTCACCCCGGGTTGGGGTTCACCCCGGTGAACGAGAGGGTAGCCTCCCTTCGCCTACGTGTGGGGGGACGGGCTCTGACTGTTGTTTGTGCCTATGCGCCGAACGGCAGCGCAGATTACCCACCCTTTTTGGAGTCCTTGGAGGGGGTATTGGAGGGTGCGCCTCCTGGGGACTCCCTTGTTCTGCTGGGGGACTTCAACGCTCACGTGGGCAATGACAGTGAGACCTGGAGGGGTGTGGTTGGGAGGAACGGCCCCCCTGATCTGAACCCGAGTGGTGTTCTGTTGTTGGACTTCTGTGCTCGTCATGGATTGTCCATAACGAACACCATGTTCAGGCATAAGGGTGTCCATATGTGCTCTTGGCACCAGGACACCCTAGGTCGTAGTTCAATGATCGACTTTGTTGTCGTCTCATCTGATCTGCGGCCGCATGTCCTGGACACTCGGGTGAAGAGAGGGGCGGAGCTGTCCACTGACCACTACCTGGTGGTGAGTTGGCTCCGATGGTGGGGGAGGATGCCGGTCAGACCTGGCAGACCCAAACGTATTGTGAGGGTCTGCTGGGAACGTCTGGCAGAGTCTCCCGTAAGACGGAGCTTTAACTCCCACCTCCGGGAGAGCTTTGAACACGTTCCGAGGGAGGCGGGGGACATTGAGCCCGAGTGGGCCATGTTCCGCGCCTCTATTGTCGAGGCAGCTTATCGGAGTTGTGGCCGCAAGGTTGTTGGTGCCTGTCGTGGTGGCAACCCTCGAACCCGGTGGTGGACACCGGCGGTGAGGGATGCTGTCAAGCTGAAGAAGGAGTCCTATTGGGCCTTTTTGGCCTGTGGGACCCCGGAAGCAGCAGATAGGTACCGGCAGTCCAAGCGGCATGCGGCTCGGGTGGTTGCTGAGGCAAAAACTCGGGCGTGGGAGGAGTTCGGAGAGGCCATGGAGAATGACTTCCGTACGGCTTCGAGGCGATTCTGGTCCACCATCCGGCGTCTCAGGGGGGGAAAGCGGTACGCGACCAACACCATTTATGGTGGGGATGGCGTGCTGTTGACCTCAACTCGGGATGTTGTGAGTCGGTGGGCGGAATACTTCGAAGACCTCCTCAATCCTACTGGCACGTCTTCCACTGAGGAAGCGGAGCCTGGGGACTTTGGATCGGGCTCTCCAATCTCTGGTGCTGAGGTCGCCGAGGTGGTTAAAAAGCTCCGCGGTGGCAAGGCTCCGGGGGTGGATGAGATTCGTCCTGAGTTCCTTAGGGCTCTGGATGTTGTGGGGTTGTGTTGGCTTACGCGACTCTGCAATATCGCGTGGACATCGGGGGCAGTTCCCTTGGATTGGCAGACTGGGGTGGTGGTTCCCCTATTCAAAAAGGGGGACCGTAGGGTGTGTTCCAACTATAGAGGGATCACACTCTTAAGCCTCCCTGGTAAGGTCTATTCAGGGGTTCTGGAGAGGAGGGTCCGTCGGATAGTCGAACCTCGGATTCAGGAGGAGCAGTGTGGTTTTCGTCCTGGTCGTGGAACACTAGACCAGCTCTACACCCTCAACAGGGTCCTGGAGGGTGCGTGGGAGTTTGCCCAACCAGTTTACATGTGCTTTGTAGACTTGGAAAAGGCATTCGACCGCGTCCCTCGGGGGGTTCTGTGGCGGGTACTCCGGGAGTATGGGGTACCAGGCCCATTGATATGGGCTGTTAGGTCCCTGTACGACCGGTGTCAGAGCTTGGTCCGCATTGCCTGCAGTAAGTCAGGCTCGTTTCCAGTGAGAGTTGGACTCCGCCAAGGTTGCCCTTTGTCACCAATTCAGTTCATAACTTTTATGGACAGAATTTCTAGGCACAGACAAGGTGTTGAGAGGATCCGTTTTGGTGGCCTTAGAATCAATTCTCTGTTTTTTGCAGATGATGTGGTCCTATTGGCTTCATCAGATCGTGATCTACAGCTTTCACTGGAGCGGTTTGCAGCCGAATGTGATGCGACCGGGATGAGGATCAGTTCCTCCAAATCCGAGGCCATGGTCTTGAGCCGGAAAAGGGTAGCATGCCCTCTCCGGGTCGGGGAGGAGGTCCTGCCCCAAGTGGAGGAGTTTAAGTATCTCGGGTCTTGTTCACGAATGAGGGAAAACTGGAGCGTGAGATCGATAGGCGGATAGGTGCAGCATCCGCAGTGAAGCGGGCGCTGTACCGGTCTGTCGTGGTGAAGAGAGAGCTGAGTCAAAAGGCAAAGCTCTCAATTTACCGATCGATCTACGTTCCCACCCTCATCTATGGTCATGAGCTTTGGGTTATGACCGAAAGAACAAGATCTCGGATACAAGCGGCTGAAATGAGTTTTCTCCGCAGGGTGGCTGGACTCTCCCTTAGAGATAGGGTGAGAAGCTCAGTCATCCGGGAGGGACTCGGAGTAGAGCCGCTGCTTCTCCACATCGAGAGGAGCCAGTTGAGGTGGCTCGGGCATCTGGTTAGGATGCCTCCTGGACGCCTCCCTGGTGAGGTGTTCCGGGCATGTCCCACCGGGAGGAGACCCAGAGGAAGACCCAGGACACGCTGGAGGGACTATGTTTCTCGGCTGGCCTGGGAACGCCTTGGGATTCCCCCAGAGGAGCTGCTCCAAGTGGCTGGGGAGAGGGAAGTCTGGGCCTCCCTACTTAGGCTGCTACCCCCGCGACCCGACCCCGGATAAGCGGAAGAAAATGTATGAATGGATGGATGGAAAGATATTTATTTGTCATTTTAGATACATACATTTTGAGTGATTTTAACATACAAATAAGTATGTCATTAAAATAACTCAAGCGAACTGACTCTGCAGTCAAACTAACTTAGATGTTAATAACTTTTTTTGTAAATCATAGTCTATTCTTGTGAATTTTTAATGGCATTAAATAATAATAATTACCGGTATTATTATTAGTGTTATTATTATGGTCCTGGTTTTATTTATTTATTTTTAATATGGGAGTGGTGGCGCAGAGGTTAAGAAGGTGCGCTTGTGATCGGAAGGTCGCCGGTTCAAGCCCCGGTACCGACAACATCAAAGATGTGGGTGGGATAAGTGAAGCAGTCACACCTGTCTCCACCCTCATCTTCCCCACTCTGGGCCCTTGAGCAAGGCCCTTAACCCACATCTGCTCCCCCGGGAACCCTAGATATCAGCTCTCTGCTCCACACAGAGGGCTGTGGTTGCTCGGTGGTCTGTGGTTGTGTCAGGAAGGGCATCCGGCGTAAAAACAACTGCCAAATCTTCATGCGACTAGATCGCTGTGGTGACCCCTAACGCAGGGAAAAAGCCGAAAGAAGAAAAAAAAAAAATAAAAAAAAAAAAAAAATATGGCCATGTTGAAAAGTGACAGATGTAGTTTTTACACCATGGAGAAAAAGGAGCAGACTGCTTTGAGTTTAACTCCATCACAGAACTCTCATCTTGAACAAGCATGAAAAGGAAAAACTCCCATGAGGAAGAAACCTTTAGCAGCAGGTTCAGGACCAGTGGCCATCTGCTTTGACCAGCTGAGATTGAGAAGAACAGGAAGGAGAAACAGATACACAATGGCAGGTCAAGAATCACATGTTAAGATAGAAATAGCATCAAATAAAAACTATTCAATTTTAACAATTCGCTTAAAGTAATGTGGTCAATTTGTCCTCCAGTAGTCTAAACCTATGGCAGCATAACAAGCATAGGCGTAATTTACACAGGGGATGGGGAGGTTTTGACCCCCCCAATAATTTGATCCGGTCATTTCAACCCCCCCAATAAAATGACATCATTTCGTCATTATACATATCTTACATCAATAATTGATTTTCTTTATTCATTCAAATTTTTTAGTAAAATTGCTGCATGTTTTTAAGCAAACTCCCTGAGGACTGACCCCCTCCCCTGCAAATAATTTGGTATCACCCATCCCACCGGCTACAGGAAGTCACGTGAGTCACGGAGCTGCTCATGAAGTTGCCCAGAAGTTTCTACATGCATGTGTCCGAAAAAGGCCTCCTTTGGTCGGACTGATTACTCTGGCTGCCCGCTCCCTGCTATGGATGAACAGGTAGCTGTTTTTGTTTGCAAGATACCACTCATAAACCACACCGCAGATTTTTAAATCCAGCTGATTTCACATTTGGTTCAGCTCAGGAGCCCGTCTGCTGTAGTGAGGTAAGAAATATATTTTTTAAGCGTTTATTTAACTAAATTTAAAGAAAGAAAGCTCCGGTTTGACCCGCCTGGCGCCTGCATAAAAATCAGCGAACTTTTTTTTTTAAAATCCAGCTGATTTGAACATTTCGTTAAACTCAGGAGTACGTCTACTATCACCCATAAGTCAGCGAAGAAATACTGTATATTTTTAAGCGTTTATTTAGCTAAATTTAAAGAAAGAAAGCGTCCGGTTTGACCCGCCTGGCGCCTGCATAAAAATCAGCGAACTTTTTTTTTTTTAAATCCAGCCGATTTGAACATTTCGTTAAACTCAAGAACACGTCTTCTATAAAGTCAGCTTAGTAATATATTTTTTCTCGCAAAGAAATAATTGTTTTTACCGTGTTTCTTTGTGAAGTTCTTCGTACTAGCTGGGTCCTGTCGCCGCCATCTTGATCAGGACAAAGCTGACGCGTCGCGTGGAGATGACGCGTATTAAACACAGAAGCGTATACAGGTAACCCCCGACCTACGACCCCATTGACCTGCGAACCACGGGACCTACGAACATATCATATTTAATAAAAATATGAATTTAAAAAAAAAAAAAAATTTTTTTTTTTTTTTTTTTTTTGTGTTTAAATGTTCTTAATTTCATGTGTACATCACTTTGTTGCAGCTCTGGTTGTTTTAAAGGCTTTATAAATAATAATTATGATAAAAAAGATCATTTCTGATCATTTTTGAGCAATTTTTGAGCAATCTTGGGCAACAGGAAGTAGGTCTTCAGTTTACACGGTCACAAATTAATGTAGAACACCGGACGCTATTTTAGGTTCAGTCACTGGGGTCTCCGGTCACAAATTAATGTAGAACACCGGACGCCATCTTAGGTTAGCTGCCGAGAGCCGGACGAAGACTGGTGACCAGGATGGCTTCATATGGATTAATTACTAGCTGGAAACGTCTCTGTGAACTTTGTGGATGTCTCAGGCAGCAGCGGATTTATCGCCGATCGTGCCAGGCCGCCGTGCGAACACCTCCGGCCGGCCTGGCTACACCTCCGGCCTGGCTAGCTCCAGAGCTAACACTGGAGCTAACACGGGAGCCGGCCTTTTGAACACTGGTGACCAGGATCGCATCATATGGATTAATTACTAGCTGGAATAGCTCTGTGGACGTCTCAGGCTGGAGCAGCGGCTGGAGCAGCAGCTGCAGATTGATCGCGCCGCCGCTCCAACACTAGCTCATGGCTTGGCTAGCAGAAGCTAGCCAGCTAGCTAACACAGGTCTGGAGCAGCTGCGGTGGCTTGCCGGCCCCCGCGCTGCTTGGCCCGAAAACAATCAACGCATGGCAACCTATGTCGGCTTTGACCATCTCAAAGTAAGAAAATATATTTTTATTTATTCTGTAAATGTGAATAGCAATGTTTAACATTACAGTACACTACTTTACATGCTTAAATGTGTGCGCGCGCTCCGTTAGCATGATAAATAAAGGTTGAATGAATGAATGAATGAATAATTTTTTTTTTAATATAATTTTCACCCCCTACCTACGAACGGATCGAGCTGCGAACGGTTCTTAGGTCCCAAACTCGTTCGTAGGTCGGGGGTTCCCTGTAGTGTACAATTTTTTCGTGTTTATTGTTAATCACAACCCCCCCAATGTTAGACCTAAAGTTACGCCCCTGATAACAAGCCAACCCTAACTATAAGATTTATCAAAAAGGAAAGTTTTAAGCCCAGTTTTAAAACTGGACAATGTCTCAGCCTTATGGACAGAAACTAGAAGTTGGTTTCACAAGAGAGGAGCCTGATAACTGAAAGATCTTCCTCCCATTCTGCTCTTGGAAACTCTAGGAAACGCGAGTAAGCCTGCAGTCTGAGATCTTTCAGTTATCAGGCTCCTCTCTTGTGAAACCAACTTCTAGTTTCTGTCCATAAGGCTGAGACATTGTCCAGTTTTAAAACTGGGCTTAAAACTTTCCTTTTTGATAAATCTTATAGTTAGGGTTGGCTTGTTATGCTGCCATAGGTTTAGACTACTGGAGGACAAATTGACCACATTACTTTAAGTGAATTGTTAAAATTGAATAGTTTTCATTTGATGCTATTTCTATCTTAACATGGGATACTTGACCTGCCATTGTGTATCTGTTCCTCCTTCCTGTTCTTCCCAAACTCAGCCGGTCGAAGCAGATGGCCACTGGTCCTGAAGCTGGTTCTGCTAAAGGTTTCTTCCTCATGCGGGAGTTTTTCATTTCCACTGTCACCTTCAGGCTTGTTCAAGATGAGAGTTCTGTGATGGAGTTAAACTCAAAGCAATCTGCTCCTCAGATAAATAATGTTAAATTATTATTTTATATATGAATGTTTCTGTACACTGACCCGAGACAACATATACAGTATTAATGAAAACCCAGTAGGCCTTCCAGTTGGAGACACTTAATGATTACAATGTGTCAATGAAAATGTTTTGGGATAGACTGCGTCTGCCGTTTTGCAGACCTCTGGGCTGGACTCTGTAAAAAAGCAGAGTGGACAAGCAACAGTCACCATGTTTCCTTCTCTTTGCCATAAAAGAATGTTGATTTCAATCATCAATGAAAGATGAGTTCCTTAAAAAATAGATGTCGCTCACGTTCTTCCATGGCAAAATTTTAAGCACCTGTTAGCACTCAGAGCCTGTGCTGGGAGTGACTTTCATCTATTACCATGACAAATTCATTCAACCTTTGTTTATACAGGTTAATCCCAATGAGCCTCGGGGTCTCATTTACAAGGGACCTGAAGAAATCTTAACTTCTTATGTGTAATTGATTGTTACAATCCTTTGTGTGTTGGCAAAGATTAATTAGATGTGGTGGCCATTTTAAATTAGACTGACAAAAGTTAATCAGTTGTAGATGTACAAGCAATAGATGTACAGTACTGTACAAGCAACAATTACATCCTGAGTTTTATTAAAATGTGTCCTGTGGTTTGTGAGTTATTATGATAACAAATTAGACAAACAAACACATGCACACTTACGTGCAATTTCATTATTGCCAGCGCTTTATGGGAGTGAGCGATAATAAAGTTGGTAAAGCTGACATTTACCAGAAAAGAAAGATATGTAAAAAAACAAACAAACATTAAAGTCAACTAATGGGCAGAGTGGCATCAGATTTTAGGAAGCAGTTGAGGAACATTATGTAAAATATGAAAGCTAATTAAAAATCAACCTCACAACTCATTACAGTATATAGAACATTTATTTGGAAAAGCCGAGTTACGCAGTTTCCGGTTTCACGTTATTAACGTAGCTGCGGAGGAATGCTACACATTACTCTCTAAAAAAGTTAAGTTTGGTCCTCTGGACACTCAAAAAACAAAACTGTACTGTGAACCCTGTTTTACGTCGTGAACGGAACGGAATACGACAGATGGGCCGAGCTGGACAGCGGTTTTACGTCGTAATCGCAATAGAGAATACGGAGGAGGGATGGACGGCTTCACCAGCATCCTAACTCTTTTTTTCCCTTCATTATGGCTCCCAAATGTATGTGTGTTTTGATAATTATGTAGGGTACTGTGTTAGGATAGGCTAAGTCAGGGGTCTGCAACCTGCGGCTCTTTGGTCCCTCTGCAGCGGCGGCTCTTTCAAGCTTTGACCAAAACTGAATTGGTTGTTATACAAACAACTAAAAAAAATCAGACTCGTTTTAGCAGTTTTTATGTCATTTTATTGGCAAATACAGTATGTGGATATTTGAACAAGTACAAGGAGTAAAACTTTAACTTTATGCTTTATTTATATACTTAATTTTTTTTTCCACAATAAAAAAAACTAGGTTTGCATAGTTCATAGTTTTTATTAATTAAAAAAACCCTCTTTGAAATAATCTTTTTTTTTTCATTTGTCTTAAATTGTAAAAATAGAAATTATTAGTTATTTTATTTCATAATGTCACCCCTAGTGGCCACAAAAGCCCCTTCCAACAAAGCTAAAGTGGCCCATGGGCCACCAGTTGATAACCACAGTTGTAGCATGTTGCGGCTCTGAACACTTTTAATTTAGTGACCGAAGGCGCAAAATGGCTCTTTTGATTGTAATGGTTACAGACCCTAGGCTAAGTGCTTGGTAAAATACAGTACCGTACTGTACGTATATGGTGAAGTATTTACGTATGTTCCGACTTACGTCGAAATTCGCTTTACGCCGCCGCGCAAGAACGGAACTCCGTCGTAAGTCGGGGACTACCTGTATTTTAGTGCGGAAAGCTGAAACTTTTAAATGACACATTTAAGTTGCAGTAGGGGGTGGCTTTATTACATGTTGACTAACCCTGTTGGTAACAGTCAATACTGTACCACACCTGACAGTAGCATCAGTGTCCACTCTTTGCAAATGTCAATGCTAGAACCTTCAAGTTTATTTTATAGATATACTTTTTATACTACTATGCAAAAACTCAGGACAGTATTACACTTTTATTATTTCATTTTATGCTTATGTTCATTAAATGTTTAGTGTTGGTGTAAATTTTCATACTTTTATACTACTATGCAAAAACTCAGGACAGTGTTACACTTTTACTATTTTATGCTTATGTTTATTAAATGTTTTAGTGTTTTAGTGTTTAAATGGTTACTGTTGCACCGAGGGACTGAGAGAAACGCAATTTCAATCCTGTGTATGTCCTGTACATATTGCAGATCTGACAATAAAGTTGACTTTGACTTGACTTTGATAAGCAGAATTTGGTAAAAACCGCAGATTTGAGCCAGTCAACAAAGGTGCGTTCAATGACCCATTTCTGGACTACAAACGGAGAATTCCTGCGGAAGTCCCGCCCTCCCCTGTCCGCTCTTGTGTCTCGATGATGTAACCACTTTCCAAATATAGCGTGTTGCTGATGGCCGAGCCGGCTCCTCATTGGCCGGCGCCGCTGTCAGTCTCAGTGACGTCACGTGTTATTATTGTAAACAGCCCGCCTCCTGCTCCACCGACGCTCTGTGCGGAGCCGACTGCTCCATCCAGTCCTTTGTTCGTGTGGTTTAAAAAAAAAAGAAAAACATGAAGAGAAACGACGCGACAAAAGCCCAACGAGCGTTTGTCCGAGCAGAACGTGAAACCTCGAAGCAAAGTTGCACGCTGCGTGGAAAAACCACGACGTTTTTGCGTGTTTGTTCAAACGAGCGCGCGGCGGCTTCTTTGTTGTCGGCATGTTTGATGTTGATCACCGGGAGCTGCTTCCACTGCCCGAGCTCTGTCCACGAACAGGTACCGGGCTCGGGTCAGCTCGCGACACGTTACACGAGCAGTTCGTGTTTTTTTTTTTTTATCACGCGAGACGCCTCGCGCGCGTATCTACGACGGTTTCAGTCACTTTACTCGAAATGTCGCAAAAAACTTCTCATTTTGAAAGCCCGCCGCGTGCACACAATGAACGCAGCGCGTCAGAATGCGCGTGCACAAAGACACTTCTCAAATTTTATGTTACGGTTAAAAATAAAATAACTCAAAGCAAAAAGTTGCAGGTGTGTTTTAATTCTACTCACTCTGTTCCACCCGGAGTCATCGTGATCCGTGTGTGTGTGTGTGTGTGGCAGCCAGCCAGCCGGTGACACCCTTTTTCTCATTTCTCATCCAGGCAAGTTGACAACCAGCTGCCACTCCGCGCGTGCAGTTTCAGCTGAAGCTTCAAGGAAGTTGTTTCTTTTGTTCCAGTGTTTTTTGGTTGCGTCAATGTTGCGAAAAGAGGAGGAGGGGGGGAGAGAGGCGGAGCGGTACATAGAGGGAGAGAGGGAGGGAGAAGGAGAGCGCACCACAGTCCTGTTACCCCCCCCACACACACACACACACACACCACCCAGCTCATCTAAATCCACGACCCCATCAGCTCACGTCACGTGCTCCTGAGAGAAGTGATAACATGTCCAGGTCTGGAGATCCGGGTGGATCACGGTGCGCTCGAGCGCATGAACAGGAACAAGGTGTGTGTGTGTGTGTGTGTGGTTGGGGAGAACCACACACACACCTCTTACAGGCGTTCACTTTTTAATATCCACCTCGTCTTGAAGAGAGAGAGAGAAAACAGGAAGTGCCAAAACGCGGCATCAACTCTTCTACAGTTCCCGGAGCGCGCGCAGGGCGGGAACGAGATGAAAACACCCGCGCGCAGTCTTTACGCGCGGTGAAACTTTCCCGCATAAAAAAAAAAGCCTAAAAGTTGTAAAATGTCTCCATTCAGCAGAGTTCACGCAGGGCACGCGCTTCAGACACTACAAGCAGGATCATGTTGGATGAAAAGGCGCGCGCCGCTGTCACAGGCGCGTTGCGTCAGGAAGTTGCACCGGCGGCTACCAGTGAAGTCACATTCTCTGTCAGCAGCATGCAACCAGCAGCCTCTGGACTGCAGCTCGCGCTTTCCACTCGATGTCAAAAAGTCCATCTCACACTGTCCACGTGCACAGTGTGACCTCACGGCGCAGGAGGAGGATGAAGATGGACGAAATAAAGATGAAGATGCGATTCAGGAGGAAACGGCTTTAAAACTGTTTCCAAAAATAACTACAGGCCTCAACGGGCCAATTAAAGTTTTGCAAAACTCACGTGGAGGTATCTTCCAGGTTGACAGTGACAAAAATAAAAACTTTGACAAAGATCTGTTCTGACTCCGTGGGTCAGCTCCAACAACTCCATGCGTAAAAGACGCGAAGGTTCCGTTTGATCCTGAGGTCAGACAACACAAGAAGTGCACATAGGTTAAAAGGGCATGCGTGACTCTGAGCCCGTTTGGTCGATTTTAACTGGACAATAAAAAAAATTGCTTGATTTTGCCTGAGGATTTCAGAATTAAGTCATGCGCCATTAACGCAAAAAGTGGGCTAGCCTCCAAAGTTGTGCAAACTTGAAAAATAGTCTAAAGAACAAAGAGTCGCAAAAAGTAAATAAAGCAGTTACATTAAACCAATTTTTACACTCTCAGTTTGAAAAAATAAGTGAAATCTATCCAATGATGCTTCAGGACAGTTTACTTGAGAAACCCCATTAAATGATGTAAGAGTTTTCTTTTGAATTGCTTTTTACCAAACTGTAATCTGTTAAAAGTTTTAAAAACATCAGAGTTTCATATGCTTAACACAACATAATATAATTTAGGTTTGTATTAAAGCTCCGGGGGGCATCAAGTCCGGTGCGCACCGGAGCTGATGAAAAGTCTCCAGTTGCGCGTGCACAGGCTGTCGTGCGTTTATTGGGAGTGTCGCGCGCTCACAGTTTTGCAGCAGTATTTGAATATTTGCCCCGATGTGTGGGCTGATGCAGAGTCAGAATGCAAAGAAGGAACTGTAATCTGCATGCGCAATTATCTGATGGGCTGCGGTTCCCCTTAAAGGTCATCGATGAAAGAAGAACAAAAAAAAAACTGCAGGAAGAAGGCCAACATAGTTGTGGAGAGACTTTATAAATTCTCCATCTCAAAAGTATTTCCTGTTAAAAGCATGCTGCTCAGCGTGCATCTGATATCTTCATGCTTCAAACTGTTGCGTTTGGCTGCAGCGCGAGAAACCAACCAAGATGCTCTCAAAAACGTCTTTACTTATTTTATTTTTTTATTGTTTGGAATAACAACAAACATTTAAATGTGTGCATTTCTTTATT